>UXGC01000232.1:0-174193 GCA_900480045.1 Eurytoma adleriae
CCGAACATGTATCGTACGGTATTTTTTGCTACGACGTGTGGAAAGCTCGATTTTGAGCGCACGTATTTTGTTGAGCGGGTGGAAAATCGGGTTTTCCGCACTGAGTGGCGAAAGCATAATCCACTGTCTAGATCAAAAACTCTTGAACAATGTAATCTAAATTTTAGCTTCCTTCATTTTTGTATATATAAAAAAACTACAGTTTCAATAAAATCTGTGATCCTAAATTCTGGTTAGTACTGGATATCATAGTAAGATGGTTACTATAAGCTCTACTTTTCAGTTGGTCAAGCGTCGCTTTTCCGAGCAATCATCGCAATCTCGCGCGATGACGCAAACGTCGGTTTTATTGAAACTACGCTAACGACAAACGAAGAGCAAGTAAACGACGCTGAAAGTGTACTCGGCGCGTAGACATAACGATCGGTCGCGGCTCGCGGACGCGTATCAGGAGTTCGCAAACAAACCGCGTATAAAGCGTTGAAAACGGCGGCAGGGGGGGTGCAGTGGGGTCGAGCGAGCTTGGGTATGAAATTTCACGATCCGCCGATACGAGGCTACCGCTGAAATAAAAGAAAACCACTCACGTGTCCAAGGTCCTTGTCCTGCTCTTTCTTCATCTTCTTGATGTGAATCGGATGGTCGTGGTGGTTCTGCGTGTGGTGGCCGTGATGCGACTCCTGCGGCGAGCGCGGTCTGATATACTTTTCCCCGGGCGATATCGAGCTCCTCTGCAAACAGATAAGTTTACACTTGGCGACGGGCGCAAAAAGCTTCTTCAGTTAATCGGGCCCCGGCTTGGGTTTCGCCAGCTGTGCACTGCGCCGCGATACGACCGAACCCGCGATTGCGCCTTCTCTCGTATTGTCGAAGAGGGAAAAGGCCGCAAAATCACTATTTTTGGGGGATAATTAGTCTATTTAAAAAAAGGTGTCTGAAAGCTCCTTTGGGCCAGTTTCCATTTGAATCGAGTAGGTTTTCACTCTTTCAAATTAGTAGAGGCTTGTTCCAGAATTTTCTTTTAATTTATTTATTTACACACATTCAACGAACTTTACTATCCTTTTGAATAAACCACGGGGCCCTAGTATCCTAGTATCCCTACGGTTTAGTGTATTATTTAACGTAGTATCGTTCCATGGGTAACGAAAAAGGAATAGGAAACATGCAAGAGTTCGATTTTAAGGATTATAATAATTTTTATTAAGAGTTTAGTAATAAATACTAACAGTATTAAGCCAGAAAACTTTTTTATACGGTAATTTATTTATAAAAAATGTTTAGTAATGCGCGTGACTAAAAGAATATTTAGAGAGATTTGACTACAATGATTACAAAATTCAATCGACTTTTTTAAAGATTACATGATTTCTTATAATTAGTTTAGACGAAAAGTATAATATAATGACAAGTATATCGCACGATATTCATCGCAAATCATTTCGATTAATCTGTTATGCTTTGAAGCATAACAAATAAGTTATTCTTGAATATTGAAATGATAATAATATCATCGCGTTGAAATTTATTATTTATAAAAGCATTAATTTGTATCACAATTTCTACAGTTCATTAAATACGCAGAGGAAATATTAATTAATTATTAACAAATTCAAGCACAGATCAAATTATCTATTTTAAGAGACTCGTTTAAAGCCTAAGCCATTTCAATTGTTAACTTTTAATCTCATAATCGAATCTACAAAATACCTGATAATTAATAAACACACCAATTTTCACCAACAATTTAATAATTTATTCTCAAGGCTATATTCTTCAATCACCAAATTTTAACCCAGTCTTTTTCAAATCGATTCGCTCAGCGTGAAGATAATTCAATGCATATAGTTACAGGAATAAATGAAAGGATCCTTCGCGCACATCTGTCACCCCGTGAAAAAAAAACGAGCCCCCGAAAAGCACCCAGCACCCCTGATCGTAGATTAATCACTATAAGAGCAGATAAAAATAAGAGTAGGTTCAAATTAAAAAGCGACGCTGCCGCGTAATGTCGGAAAATCCACAAGGTCCGTGCTAATTACACCACCGATGAAGGAGGGGGGGGGGGCGAGCAATCCAATCAACGGACGCGACAGCCGCGCGTAATTGAACGTAACGAAGCGACACCGCCAAGCGAGCGTAATTTCTACGTCCCGGCGTCGAGATTGTTATCGATACGGACGCGCGAACTCGGAAAAACGTACGAGCGTCGATTAGGATCTAATCGGCGTGTTTCCAGAAGTGGCCGCGGAATGCGCGGATCTCGTTGCCGTTGTACCGCCTGATTGGTGATTTTTCCGGAGGGTCACACGAGTATTTTTGCGATGGATTTTTTCCGAAAAATATTTTTAAACGCGAGAAACGGATTGTAAAAAATGTATTAAAATTTTCGCGGTACTGGTATTGAAATAAGAGATAATGATCTTGTAATTAGTTAACGAGAAACTATTAAGCGCATTACGATAATTACACTTCAAGACTGAAGTAAACGCAGCGATATGCATTTATTTAAACGAACAAGTTTGTCTTTACATGACGTAACTTCGCTCAAAAAATTGATAATTAACGCAAAACGACGAAAGGAAAATAAATATTTTTAAACGTCCGAAGTGCAGTAATAACAGCTCTTTATACATATTTCTCGGTAAATTAACAAACTCCGAAATATTTAGTTTCACGTGCAAACAGCAGCTCGCCGCCCATTACCGCCTCAATCTCGGCGGGGCAAATTAAGTTGTGCGCGGCGAAATAATTTGGTTAGAAAGTGCGCCGCGCAAGTGAAACCGTACGGCGGCGGAGAGTCGACGGGAAAGAGGTGGCTACTGATTGCGCCCCGAAAGTGCATAAGCAAGCGGTAATTTGCACTCCGGCTTTAAAGTCTCCATTTAGACGCGCGCAAAAAAAAAGACAGAGAGACGGTGGAGGTTCGTGAGAACATCCGACACGGGGAGGCGAAAAACGAGCGAAAAAAGAAGCAAGCGGCGCTCGCGCGCGCTAACGCCAGAAGCCGGGATACATTTCGGTTTCGTGCTCGATTCCGGTTTCCCGCGTCGCCTTCTCCTCGTCTTTTTTTCCCTCGGATTCTTCGCATTCCGCGCTCGGGCCTCTCGAAAAAAAAAACGCACCGCCGCGGCTCGTTTTGTTTCCGGGGCAAATGATATAATGGGACGCGCTCGCCTTCTTTGGGCGGGCTAATTTATCCGAAATTGAATTGATGATTCGCTCGAAAGAAGCTCCGGAATAATCGTCGTTAAATCAAAATTCTGAGATATAAAGCGGCGGAAAAAATTTATAGTCATCCGTCTAGACGCATTCCCGAATAAGAGGAACCAGTTCCGCGCGGTTTGATTCCCCAACGGTAAACAACGTTTTCAGGGTCGTAGTGCGGAGGGAGGGGGCCGAAATTTTTAGAAATGACCCGGCGACGTGTGCACCCACGGAGTAAAGGTGGGACGTCGCACGAAAAGAAGAAGAAGAAGAAGGAACGGCCCGCTCGCGGTCGGGATTAGAGAATAAACAAAAGGCGCGCGCCGATCCTCGGAAGCGAGACGCCGGCGCGCCGTAATGGGGCATAATGGAATTCGGAGGAGGGCGAGAAACGTGGGCGTGAACGAAGGGAACGCAAAAAGGTCAGTCGGAGGCGCGATCGGGCTCTTTTTTTTTCCTCTTCTCCTCTGGGGAATCGAGCGGGTCTCTCCGACGCTGGACAATGTGGGGATTTGCGTGGGGGGGCGGTGCTCCTTCTTTTTTCCCGCGCGAATCTCGAATTTATCGGACGAGGCTACAGCATCTCGCCTCGTACGTGATTCGGATGAACGCGAGGATGGAGCTTTTTGATATTCTGCCCTCGTGCGGGAGGATGGAAGTTGCGCGAAAAATTTATTACTTTTACTTCGTACGTCTTCGCAAATAAACATATTCGCTGGGTGCAGAATCAGGAACGAGATCGCAACATTACCCGTGGCGCTACTGCATACGAACTAAATGTGCATAAGTTATCATACTTTGCACAGGAAATTCTTGAAAATTATAAAAAAATGTGAAATAATCATGTCAATCAAAAATTTCTGATAAATTTTCTTTATTATATTTAAGGTCGCAGCCAGACGGCATAATCAACAATCAACATATCAGAAATGTTTAAAACACCATCTAAGACTATACCTATGTATAGTGAACCTGTGAAATTGTGTTTTGGTGGTGAAATTCGTAGTGCAAGGTCAAAATTGTAGCCCAATCAGTGGCGCTGCAGTCGTCCACGCAGGTCCCTCATATTAACAGACCAGACTAGATTTTTCAATTAGCAGATGACTTTATACTCTACAGTAGCTATTACTTATCAAAATATGTTAATTTCATACTATATCGAGTAACTTACAATTTTTTTTAATATTTCAATATATCATTAACCAATTACGTTTATAAAAATATTATTTTAATTCAACCGTTATGCAATGCCGTTTACTTTTGTGCATGATTACTTGTCAGGCGGAGTTGCTTAAATGTTCCTTCACCGTACCCAGTGAATAGACCCCGTATTTCACTACGTGGAAAGAAATGAAGAGTCACTTTCAATAAGTACATTTATCCGTAAGGTGCGGTAAAACGATGGGGGTATCAAAAGAAGTCTAGCCTAGCGGAAAGAGCCGGGAAGCACTGCGGAGGAGAAAAAAAAAGAGGAGGAGAGGAGAGAAGACACGGAATAGGACAATGCTCGGGCGAGAGAGCAAGCGGGAGAAAGCGCCGAGAAGGGGGTAATGATTACAGAGGAGCGATGTATAGGACGGGAGTAGGCGGTGTCGTGGAAGGCGAGCGCGGCGCGCGGGAATATAAAGAGGCGCACAAAAGCCATATCGAGGCGGGGTGGGGGCGCAAAAGAAGGCCTCGAGGAAGGAAAATATAGAATGGCGGAGGGGGGGCACGGAATGAGAGGGCGTCGATGGGCGTTTCGCGGTCCCGCGATGATTACAGGCTCCGCGCAAACCCATAATACTCGAGCCGCTCTCTCGCTCGCTCCTTTTTAACCCTCTTTGCCGTCCCGCTCGCTCCTTTTAGCCGCGCGGCCTCTCCGGCGAGGGCCATTCTCTCAGCGCGCGCGCGCGCACACTCGGCACGCGGGCTTTTGTTCCTCCGCGCGCCTCCGCTTTCCGCGGAAAAATTGCGCGATTCGCGGAAACGCGAGCGCGCTAATTATCGGGGGAGCGGAGGGGAGCGCGGAGGAGCCTTTCGGTGTCTTTTTACAAGACAAGCCCCGGGATAATGGAGCGAGAGAACGACAAAGAGCCAGGCTTCTTTTGAGGGTAAAAGGGGAGACCGGGATTCTCTTTTTTCCCCGGGGCTGGGGTTGTGTGACGAGGGAAAAATTGGGAAGCATTTGAGCAGATTTTTTTCTTCGTGTTCATGATGTGAACGAGCGCTGATGAATTGTTTGACAAGATCAAGCATTAAAAGGGATTACATTTCGACTTTAAATGACATGCAGCGGGGATATCACTAAATAGAATTCGGTCTTTGTAAGAAACATTTACTGAATTTACATGTATTTTTTCATTTTTCAATCGCCGAATGTTATGTGTGAGCGCCGAATGTCATGTACAAGCACCGAATGTTATGTGCGGCGACTGAAAAGTTATATACGTGCTCGGAAAGTAATGATTATTAGCAGAGATATTGTGTTTTCAAAAATTTATATGACGTCATGTTCATATACACTGTATAGAAATACTGTGTTGTAATGAAGTAACAATTGAATATAACATAATATTTTAATAAAATATCTTTGTTTATAATTAAATTGAAAAAAAAATCATCTCGATTACTTTTTAATACTCTATTACATGGATATAATGGAATTTTTCATACAAACTCATAATTGAGGGTGTATAAACAAGTCAATTCTACAAGATTAATTTTCAAAAGAGATGCTTAATTTTCAATCTGATATTTTTTTCTACGTCCAGGTTGAAATGCCAGGGGCTTGCTGGCTCGCAGTGGATTTATTCAAAACCCGCGATAATCTTTATCTCCCGTCGTAAAACAAAATTTTTTCCTCGTTAAACTTGCGCGCGCATACAAGCCGAGCCGGGTCCGCTCGTCCGCGGCGACGCGCATCGCACACAGCTGCGAAAAATTGCATGAAAATTTCATTTATTTACTCACGTGTCTCTCCTCGGTCGAGCTGAGTCCTGCAACAGAAAAAAAAACATCGTGGAAAATTAGTCCCCGTGCTTTTTCCGCCTGGCAAATAAAACGCGAAAAAACAGAGCGGACGCGCTTTCATTCGCGCTCGAAAAAATTCCCGTGCACACGCGCGTTGATTTAGGTACCCACCCCTCCGATGAAAAAAAAGAAGAGAGGGAAAAAGAGAGTTCAACCCCTCTCGGCGTGTAAAAAAAAAAAACAAACGCCGGCTGTCGGGGCGGGCGAAAAAAGGGTCGGTCGGGAGGAGGAAAGTGCGCGCGACGCCGATAGAATGTTAATAACGTCGCGTGCAAGCCCCGACCCCGTATAAATGATCCTCATGCATATTTATGCGCGCGCTTTTCCCTCAAAAACCGCGCGCGCGCAAACACGCGCCTCGCCCCGTGAAAGCGGATAGCTGGGCGCTTTGAAAATTTCCCCTCGGCGCGCCCGCAGCTTTTTTTTGCGCTCCGCATCTTCACTCCCGGCTCCAAAGGGATCAAACGCGAAAAAGCTTGACGTCGCTTTTATCTTCCTTCCTTTTTTTTGCACCGAGGAAACTTCGCCTTTTTACCCGGCGTGTCGCGATATCGCGCGCTCGACGAGTGTGCGTGTCGCTTTTCAAATTCCGCGCCTTTAATTTCTATCGCTCCGCCGAGCGAAGCTTGGGCAGGGAGCGAGAGGGACGGAGGGAGGCAAATCCGGGTCTCGCTTAATCTTTTGCAAAGGCGAGCGTAACGTTTCAATTTCGATCTCAAACATCAGAGGCGCGCGCGCAGTCCCCGCTTTCCAAATACGAGCTCGATCGAACGCCGCGCCCCCGGGGCGCCGACAAAAAGTGGAGTACGCGGTGCCCCGACAAAGAGGACGCCCTCTGTGTAAAAAAAAGGTCCGGAAAGGGGTGAGCGAGGCTCCCGATTAATTATCGAGGATAGGGAGTTCGCGAAATTCCATTTCGCCTCCGCGAGCTTTTTTCGGATTGATACCCGAGGGGGAGGGGGGTTATAAAGCGCGGACCCGGACGGAAAAAAGGGGCGGGGAAAAAAACGACTTTCGGTAGGGGCGGGAGAGCGAAGCGTCGAGATTAGCCGCGGACGAAGCTATCTCTCAATTATTTTCATGCGCCCGTTCATGCGAGTGTTTCCTCTGGCGGTAAAACGCTGGAAATTGCTAATGGCGATTACCGCTTGTTCCTTTGTGCAGTGAGAATTTGCATTTTCCTTTTTTTTTCATCGAGTTTGCGCGCGAGGGGCGAGCGTGCGGACAATCGCCGCGGGGATGGCGTCGAAGAATAGGGCTGCTGGAGGCCTTTTTTTATTCGGGTCAGGCACTGCCCTCTCGGTTCGTTGGATGCCCGGGTGCAAATCGTTGAATGAATCTGTTTTTTGACGTTCGGGAAATTCGATTTTTTTTTTTCGCGATTCGAGGAGAAACCGATTCTGTTGTTTAAAATTGACTAGTAGAACACGTTACATTTTTTTAATCTCACGAACGAGCGCTGATGAATTGTTTGACAAGATCAAGCATTAAAAGGGATTAGAATTTCGACCTTAAATGATATGCAGCGGGGATATCTCTAAATAGAATTGGGTCTTTGCGAGAAACATTTACTGAATTTACACGTATTTTTTCATTTTTCAATTTCGTGTGGGTACCGAACATTACGTGCGAGCGCCGAATATTGTGTGCGAACACCGAATGTTATATGCGGCGACTGAAAATATTGTATAGATTGAGAAAAAGAATATGTTTGCAACTATATATTTTTTTAATACTTTAAATGCATGAAAATTACTAGCTAAGATACCAATTAGGTACTTGAAAATTCAATTTAAAATTTTTCAAAACTTGNNTTAAATGCATGAAAATTACTAGCTAAGATACCAATTAGGTACTTGAAAATTCAATTTAAAATTTTTCAAAACTTGTCAACTCAAGTAAAACATTTTAAAGAGTACAATAATTTGATTTATAATAAATCTAATAGGCACGAATAATAAATCTAATATTATTTTTGCTATGAGTGTGTAAAATGCCACTTTACATTACAACATAACAATGTGCAAAGTAAAACTTGACATACATGTGTATAACAATGCGTAAAGATACTTTTGTTAATTCATGAACTTGAATTAATGAACCGCTCAATGAAATTCGTGCTGACAAGTCAGCATCGCGTCGTTTTCTTTCTCAACGACGAGCCCTTAATCCAGGAAAAAAATACGTATGCTCTCATCGGAGAGATACCATACAAGCTCCCTTCTCCCTTCAAAAGATCGACTCGAACGCGCACCACTCGACTTCGGAGAGGTTGAAAGGCGCTCCCCTCAATTTGTTATCCTCCGAAATATTTATTTTCACAGCCCCGGCCGACCCCGTGAAAACAGCCCGGCCTGACGGGATCCCGTATCGCCGCGGCATCTGTTTCCTATGCCGGTCGTCGAAAATAGCCTGCCTCGCCGTGACGCATAGCCAAGAGCGCGGCGGAAAAGCCAGCGGCGCGGCGCGCGGGAAAACAAACGCGGCGCTTTCCATTGGCATTCGCGGCGGGTACACGCGACGGGGGAGGCGGAAGGTAATGGCCCCGAACGAAGCTTGACGCGCCGCGAATAACCGGCTGCGGGTGTCGAAAGGTGACGGCGCGAATGCCATTGTCACGGAGCTGTGCGACTGTGGGTCGGATGTGCGCGCGAGTGTCGTGACTTTGAATGGAGTTGTAATAAATTGAAGTAAGGATCGTTTCGTACTCTCTAAAATTTTTTCAGTGGTAAGTCCGTCACTGATTCGAATAAGTGTATATCCACTGCAAAATTGGTGAATATTCACGTTAGAATATAAGCAAGTGTAAAAAAAATTAGTCTGGCTAAAGTCTGGCAGTAGTCTGGCCAGTAATGTCTGGCAAATGTCTGGCATAAGAGACTATCCCATAAATTAGTCAGGGATAAAGTAAGTTTACTTTAAAGTAAATAAGTTTTTACTTTAAAGTCTGGCATAAAGTATGGGATAGTCTCTTATGCCAGACTTTTGCCAGACATTACTGGCCAGACTACCGTCAGACTTTAGCCAGACTAATTTTTTTTACACTAATAAATTAGAATAATCAAATATTTTGCAGTGTATTTACACTTTTTCGAATAAGTTGTGGACTTATCACTGAATTAAATTTAGAGAGTAAGGTCATTTTCTTACTTTTAGATTGTTTTTGAAGTGTCCAAAGCTATGAATGATTGATCTGTTTCCGATCTGATATTTCGATAAAATTAAATTAAGAACGTGATATTAAAAAAATATATTAATGTATTTTATTATTTAAAAAAAGGTTGAAAGCTTTTAAGTTATTATTTGAACGAAATATATTTTAAAATTGATAATAAAATTTAATCTTGTTCGCGATATCACAGTGTACAATCAATTAATAATATAAATGCAAATAAATATAACAGATTTTGACTTATCTATATAAAATGACTAGGTATAACATTGAATATTTATAACTAAATATTCGTGGCATGAATAATTAGTGGAGATCAAGGAGATGACTTTTCAAAGCTCGCTTAAACCTACCGAGGGAAAAGAAAGATTTCTCAACTCAGCGAGCAAAGAATTCCACACTTGAAACAACCAGCACCTGGGAAGATCTTCTTCCGGTTTTAAGTACAATCACAACACTCAAAAGCACGTATTTAACGAGTAATTTTCCAGGCCATTCACCAGCGCCGCTTACGGATGCAAATGCCGTTGCGCGCGCCGCCATTCAAATTAATGGACAGCCAGGTGGGAAAATCACAGCGCAAAATCCCGGCCGATCGCAGGTGACAGAGAGCAAAGTTGGAGCACGAGGAGACGGGGAAAAGACGAGCCCGTTGTAGCTCGGGTCCCCGGGAGGGGCAGGGGGGCGGACGAACGCCGAGAGAGCGGCAGCGGCAAGCGCGGAAGCCGTACACGGGCGGGCGTGCAATGTGTTATTAAACGAAATATTGATTCAACCCCTGTTTACCGAGTAATGCATATTCATGGGCTCGGCGCAGCCGAGCTTCTGTCTCTCCCCCGGCAATCCTCCGCCCCACGACCGAGAGAGCCGGGGCTCGGCACGGCCATATTCCCCGGTCCCGTTTTTCGCCTCCGCTTCTACGCGGACATTCATTTGTTTTCCTAAGTTCGTAGCTTTCGAGGGCCGCCGCATGAATATGCATTTTTCTATCTCTCGCGATTATCGAGTCATTCGTACGAGAGCGCGAGCTTGTATTCCACCGCGTTTCATTCGATTATCATAATTGGTGGATAACAATCCATTTCAATGAAGTTTATTTATATTTGCCCACTGTGGGTAAGATAGCATTTTGAGCGAAGTAAGTGTAATGTTCATTTTTCTTACACTACTCTATAAGAAAAGATACGGAAAGCACGAGTGCGTAAAAATGTTCATTGTGCACTTCTCACTCATTTATATTGAACCTTATTTTTTGAACAAAGAGTGCAGTGCAAAGCATGATTTTATGCATAGCTGATTTTAAAAAATAAAGTCTGTGCGTAAATTTGTATTTAAAACAAAAGGAGAAATTACAGTATTTTTAACAAAGGTGAGTGCTGATGAAAACACCCGGTTAAGTCTGAAATAGCTTTTCTTCCCATGATACACATATTTTTTATTTTTTTTTATTTTTTAACAAAAGCATAAATTAACAGGGCCTTTTTTACGTATGCAGTATTTGGAGTTATTCACAAAGCAGCAGGAAATAAATATAATATGAAATATAAAGGGAGGTAGAAATTCATTTCTCATCTGTTTTGGGGTAGAAATAGATATTTCTTACACTTTCGTACAATATGCTCGAAATGCAAAATTTTCTCTCCTGAAAAAGGTCCTATTTCCTACCTAACTTAATAAAAGTAAATTTTTCACTGGAACACGTGAAAAGCACACTTTTCTGCACAAGTACATAAAAAGTGTTCTTCCATACAGAAGTGTCCTCCACAAAAGAACTTTACATGCACCCGACCCAGAAAAATAAAACAAAATTCTCGAAAAAGCTCAGCTGCGCGCAGAAGGATAAAATAAATCCGTCGTCCGGCGAAACATCGTGTAAGCCGTGGGCGAGCGGTGCTCCGCGATCAATCTTCGGCAGCGCCGAAGATCGGGAGCTGAAAGGCGCGTCCTCTCTCTCTCGGCGCGCGTCACGAGGGCCCGGGTACACGAATAGGTACACAGAGGAGAGGAGGACGCGCTCGCCCGTAATGCACGGCTCCGACACGTGTAGCAGCAGCGCGTAATCCCGGCGCATAATACGGGCCGCGTGTTCGCGGAATGCCGACAGCGCCTCCCGTCTTACCCCCGTGTAGGTAGGCGCGCTTACACGGGCCGCGACGCTACGGCCGCGGCGGCAGCGTCGAACCGCCGCGCTTAGGACGTGTCGGACTCTCTTCGCGACGGAGCTTTGCCGCGCGAGCGATGGGCTGGGGAAGTAGGTTACACGGGTCAGCCGATACCTGCGACGCGATAGCTTGCGACTGGTAATGCGGGGTGTTTTTAAGGGTTTAAGGAATGAAGCGAATTGTTTTGTTGAAGGGAACGCAGATTTTTAATTTAAGGAGCGAGAGTACTTGATAATCGTTTTTTGGTGCCAATTTTCTTAAGAATCAACTACAATTAGAAATTATATATTTAATCAATTCGAAGATAAAATTATTCATCGCCAGGACTACTTCTAAAACAAGCCACTTTTACATGTCAAAGAGGATTTTCTTCGGTTCTAAAGAGTCGTGAAAGCGTTAAGCTAATTTTTTAAGTTTTTTTACTACTCTATTACAAAAAAAAATTTCGAGTAGACTCGATGCTTAATGAAATTGATTCAAATGAATTTGTTATTACCAAAATTGAGTTTCTTAATATAGCAAAAAAATAATCATTTTAGAAGGCTTCAATCAAAAATTATTTCACTGAAAAATAGTACGGGTAAATTGTTGACAAACTGCTTATTATATTATTTTTTATACAAAAATTTAAATACTTGGAAATTAATAATCTAAAGTTGAAAAAGTATGAAATTTTACTCATTCAACTTTAGAGGACACACTGGCATATTTGAAAAGCTTAATCACAACTGACAACTAAACATTATAATATTTCTTAAACAATTTACGCGTCTAGTCAGAAGTTATAAAACTAAAAATAATTAAAATTAGAAAAATTAACTACTTTCAAAATGATAAAGTGTACTAAATTTGAAACTCAGTCGTGTACACTTCCAAGCGTATTAAACCGAGCGTCTTTCATAAACACGAAAATTAGTCTCTTGCTCGAGAGAAAATCTTGGCAATATTAGACTCGGTCGCTCACGTGGGTTTAAATTTGCGATACTGCGCGCGACTGTCGCATTAAGTCGCGGGCTTGGCATCTATCCCCAGTCACTTGCCTCTGTTTAATAGAGCTATTGGTGCGACTTCTTGCGGTAGTCGTGATGAGTTTCGACGTATTTCTCAAGTATTTCAATAGGAAAAAATTAAGTTTCATTATAATTTTAGTGACATTTTACTACATTCAATTGGCCTGATTTGTTATAGAGTATAATATTGTAGAGTAGCACAGTAACTTTCTCAACCCCAACCCCAAGCTCCCAACGTCTCAGTAAAAGCTCAATGAGAAAAACTCCAATTTCCTATGTAGTTTCAATATCCATATGTAGATACTCGAACTATCTCTCCGAATATTATACCCAATGATAAGACTGCGTGAAAATCAATTAGTAAGCAAACATTAAATTTATCGTTATTTTAAAGCAATTGCTTAATTATGTTAACTATTCCTGCTGATTACAACAGATTATCAAACAGATTACTTATAGTCAATATTAATATTTTAACGCGAGAAATCATGATTTTTCCATTTTTAGTTATCACATTATAATTATGAAGATATAAATTGATTAAAGTGTGATCGCACAGCCGCTTATTTAAAAATGGTTCGTGATTACAGGGAATGAGAAAGCCCTCGGACATTTTAAAGTATGTCGCATTAATCAACCGGAAGACCGTTTCGCCGTTGGGGAGATGTGCGCATTTTGCGATCGCCAGGAATTCGATCCGCGTGCCGCTCGGTCAGATTTAACGCGGTGATCAGATAAACCGCCGCGGCCGAGCCTATGGGCGCAAGGCACGCTCACGGTGCATACCTCGAAATTGAGAACGTAAATAAACAATCAGCTCTTGCATTCGTTCCGAGAAGTGTACTCCCACACATATTAAACCTATATTTGAATGTTTTATCATCTAAGTTTACAGTATCAAAATTTGACCAGGCCATCATTACCGAAAACAGTTTGAGGTAGGTGGCGAGTCATGCGGGGAATCCCCCTATTCTCTCACCCTCGTGTAAGCGCGTCGCTATATATCGAGTAAAATAATGCAACTTTTTATTGAATAATACATAAACGGAATCGCTGTGGGTTTTTACATTACGAAATTATATTTCTGTCTTTATTTTGAATACAATGTTAAATTTGTTCACAATCGTTAAAAACATTAATCCGATGATATCACAGCCTATGCTTCACATGCAAAAAGTGTAAACGCTCTGAGAACGAATATTTTGAAAACGATACCCCTATGAGCTCTAAAATTTTACCGACTTATAGTAATAACAAAAGAGAAATAAACAATTACATTTAAAAAAAAATCATTGTTAATAGCTACATTTGAGTTGACAATTGCCCTAAACAATAAAAACTCCAATTTAAAAAACTTCCATCTACAGCTCAAGTCACCCGAAATATTCCAACTACACCCCAAGACTAAAACAGAAAAGCACGCGGAAAAAAACAATCCGATCGAAGCGAAGTTTCTCGTGCGCCCAAAAGGAAAAGGGGGAATACGGACACGTAGCGGCGCGTCGTCCCGGCGATGACGAAGGCGAGGGGGCCGCCGCCGACGCATTACACCGCGTCTAATAAAGCCCGGGAGAGGAAGCGAGCAGCGCGACGGAATTATTCCCGTCGTGTCTGTCGAGAAGCAACTCGGAACTCAATTATGCGAGGCGACGGCCGAATGCCAATTTCGCGGGAGCGCGCGGCGCGAGCGACTGTCGGCGGCGGCGCTGCGCACGCGCTAATTCGCCCGCCGACTGCGAAATAAGTTCGAGGATGAGAAATGGGAAAGCGATGAGGGCTTTCAGCATTTCGCTTTATTTAATGCGTCGGTTATGCTCTTCCCATTATTTCTAACGGCTCGACTTTAGCGCGCCTTTGGTGTCGCGTAAAAGAAAATTTTAATTTATGTGTTGTTGAAAACTAAATGTGGAATTGTAAAGCATAATAAGTATTTATATTACATTGTACTGTAATACAATAGCATTTAATAAATTAACGATGCTTTTGTTTTTTATTTATATCAAAAAGCATACAGTGTAAACTTTTTAATATTTCGATCTTCGTATTTTTTCTGATATATTTTGCAAAACTCTTATTTTTTTAATCTAAAATGTGCTAAAGCTATCGATCTAATATTTTTCTAAATCCTTACTAAAAAAGAGTCCTTACTAAAAAAGAGAATGATGAAAAGTGAAGCCTCTATTGACGGTGATTGGTCAGTTTGACGCGGAGATTTGAAATTTGATTGTGGCGGAAATTTGGCGCGAAATTTTGAATCACATTTTCTCATTTTATATGTACCGCGCGCAAAACGCGCATTTAGAGTTCTATACTTGTACATAGCAAATACCTCTATATGTTATGAACTTTTTATTTGAAAAGTTATAATTGAACGCGAAACACATGTCCAGCGCGCGATTGATTTGCGCGTTCCATTTTTCTCTTCATCAACAAATGAAACGGAATCGCCTACTTTCGGAGGTCGGTACATTCGATTATTTTTCATTGCCCGACAAATTTATAATCCATTCGAAATGTCCAATTGGAAAGAGAGAGGGAAAACACACCGCCCAAAGCGAAGCTAGCAAATCGATCGATAACGATTGTTATACGACGCGCGGGACGCGTCAAATACAAGCGAACAGGATGTCGCTCTTGCTAATCGCGTTCGGGCGGCGATTTAATGCGCCCCGCGCCTCTCCCGCGCTCTTTATTTCTCCGTGAGCGCGCGGAACCGACCGAGCGGTTTCTTTCCTTCTTTTTCCCCTCCTACGGCGCTCGTTAAAAGAGGCGGCGTATTAGAGGCCCATTTGAATGAATGAATCTTTCATGAAGTGGCTCGCGGAAGTCGCGCCCGCCGAACGCTTTCGCTCGCTCGCCTCTGCCGGGGCCGGGCTTCTCACGGAGCGGCCGACGAGGCGCGTTTCAGTAATTACCGCGGAGGAACTTTTCCGTGGTTTTCGGAGATTCGACCCGATGAATCTTGGCCGCCGGCCAATTTGCCGCGATTAAACGACTTTAATATTTCGTGTGAAGTACGTGGTATTAGGAATATTTTGATATTTTGATGAACTGATTATTTTTCGTTTTATTGTATTTGAATTAATTAAGTTTTTGTATATGCGTGTATGCTTTAAAAAAATTAGTTCTGTCGACTAATTATTTGTTTAAAGGGTCAACTAAACATTTCTCTGAAACTACTATAAATATATTAATAGTTCAAAAAAATGTTTAGTTGAATCAAAGAAATATTTAGTTAATTGAAACTACTAATTTTTTTTCGTCCTATTTTGTTAGTTTTAAATCTTTCACTTAAAAAGGTAAGTCAATGACTTCTATCTCGAAAAACTGACTAATCACTTTATATTTAAAAGGTCAGGACTAGCATGTTGAGATAGTATAAAAAAAAAGTTCTGTTTTAAACAGGCAGTTTTTATCGAAAATAAAAAAACAAAAATACATCGTAAAGTAACTTACCCCGACTATAGAGTTGAGTTCTGCCATGGTGACCTGCTTCGCTCTGTCGACGGCAGTGGCCACTTGCTGCTGATGCTCCTGGGACAGAAACGGCAGTATTTGCGCAATGATGGCGTTGAGTCGTTTCGATATTTCCGTCTGCGAAGTAAAAACAAGCCGACAAGTTAAAACAAACAGCCCCGCTAAAGGCCGACGGTGTTTTCTAATTAGTCGCGGGGAGCGCGCGGGGGTATATATATCGAAAATCCGGAATAACATTGACGAAACTCTCCCGGCGAGTCGGGCCGAAATAGAATCGCGCGAAAAATACTTAAAAAGCCCTCCTGCCCTCGCGTCAAAGAGCAACTAGCCGACCTTAAATATCCGTCCGTCAACAAACGGACCGCGCGCGTGTGTGCTTAATACCTCGGTAAATAATCGGCCGCGTTTCGCTGTGTTTGAGCCGCCGGCCGAATGGAAAATAGACGTAAGACGCGCGCCTTTCAATCGCAATTGCGATCGGTGTAAATATAAGGAGTGACTCACGTGGGGCTGTTCGCGTTAGCGCGTGGGATGCTTCTATTTTTTTTTGTACGGCTGATCGGTGAAAAAAAAATCGGTTCTGTTTGGAGGTTACGTATACCGTCCCGGCGTGTGTCCATGTAACGCTTGTGGATTTTATTGTTATTAAGTGATAAAATGTTTTACGACTCCTTGCGAATTGCCCTTTTTGTAAATGCCCGCTGCGGAGTAAGCTCAACGAGCTAGGCATTAACCTACTTTATCTTAAAGACTGAATTACGAGCTTTAAAAGAGTATTAAAAGAATCATAATTACGCGTCTTGCAAAATCGCGAGGAGCCGTAATCCCGTAATTAAAAAAGTATGCGAGAAGAAAAATACACAAAAATTAGTACGCTTACGCTCGCCATTAATCCCCTAACAGAAAGATAGCCCTTATGTACAAGAAATAAAGAATTAAAAGAAAAAAAAGTGTAGATAACGCTAACTGACAAAGAGCACGAATAGGAGCGATCAAAGGTCGCTCTGTGCAATTCCTCGAAGGCGCGCACAAAGCCGCGATTCGGCAATTAAAGTATCTTGCGGGGAAGCGCGATCCCCTAATGATTCACGACACGCTCGTCGCGTTTCCCCGTAGGAGCCCGGGTCTTGACGTCACGGAAGGAGAGATAAAAGTGCGCCACTTCCGGCCGCATCGCCGGCGAGTCGATAAACATTCGAGGCGCGACGCGAGCCGATCGCGGAACCCCTCGGCACGCAAGCCGAGGGGCCGCGGCGGTTCATCGACTGCCCCGCCGCGCGCTCGATAAGACGCGACTCGATTGCGCAATCGCCGCCGCGTTTTATTGCCGCTCGCCCGATTTGGGCGAGACTCCTTTTATTCTCGAGCTCAACTCGCGCCGCGCGATCGACCGATAGGTAATGAAGCGCTGACGTCAAAATGTAGCTTTTGCGACCTGCATTCTAGTCGCGAACTTGTGGATCGAATTTTTGTGAATGTTCTATTCAAATGTTGGAGTTGACGTTAAAAAGCTTTTTAAAAGTTTAATGATTAAGATAATGTGCTTTGAAAAAATGAAAAAACGAACAACAAGCTTTTTCTCCTTCTTTTCAAAAAAAAGATTGAAAGCCAATTGAGTGACATTTGATTACGAGATGATTACAACCATTCAGTTGAGTTTATGACCATGATTAAATGATGTATTTTATAAACATCTACAATCAGTCAAACTTTAGAGCAGAAAATGGAGCTTTCCTCAAATTTTAAATGCCCGGCATCCCAACTTTAAACTGCCTTACATGTAAAAGCGAAACAGCTGACCCATTACTGGGAGAGGCGTTTCAGAGTCCACCTGGTGGTAGATACACGCGATAATTTTATACACTGCGTAGGTCCAAGTGGGCTTTAATTTAAACGAAACATATAGTAAAAATTGAATACCGCACATATTAAGACAAAGAAGTGAAATTCATACATATGAATTTATTTAACGTTACAAGTAATCCACTTACTAAAAGAATGTATAATTTACAGCGCAAATGAATATGTATGAATATGCATTTTATTTTAAACGAAATCAGTGAACTTCACTTATTCATATTTATACAAAGTAATTAATTCTCTGTACAAACATAAAAGAAATAAGCCCAAACCCAATACAGTCAACAAACAAAAGTCTGACTTTTACGAGAAGAGTAATAAAAGGAATCAGCGCGAGCGTCGCTCTGAAATTTCGTGGAGTATCTTCGAGCGTCGAATCAACGCGGCGATTTTCTATTTTCGTCGCGCGGGGGCCCGGAACTCGGGGCGCGTTAACGGCTCAGGGAATTTAAACGAGGCGAGAGACGGCGGGGGAGCATATAAACGCCGCGCCGCGAAAATACGCCATAACGAAGTGCAGAAATCTCTTTTACGGATGTCGACGGCCCGAAGAAAAGCCGCCAGAAGAACCATAGAGAAAACAAGTGCCCGTGTGCTCGCGCGAAAGCCACTTTCCGCGCGCGCGGCCCGGGACGTTTATTTTACGATTTTGCGCGGCGCCTTGTTTTCCTTTTTCCACGGCGAGGATTTTAGGCTTCGCTGGCGCTTTTTTTTCGCGAGGCGAGGCTTAACTTTCTCGAACGAGGGATCCATTGTATCCCGAGGTTGTAAAATATTTAAACATTCTTTTTTTTACCGGCTGGTGGAAAGTGTACACGCCTCTCACCTGTGCCGGAGGATTCCATTGTCACCTCCTTGGCTCTCTAATTTCGAAATCCGAGCGACCGGAGCGGTGATAAGTCTGCTCGTCAGAAGCGACCTTCTCAAGTGCGATTGTTGGCGAAAAAGGCGGGCGGCGATTCTCCCGACAGATAGCTTATCGCGACGGGTGTGGGGGAGGGGGTGTCGTTTCGCAAGGACGGGCTCGACCCATATTCTTTTTCTCTTCTTTTCGCCTCGCGCGGAGTGCTAAAACGCGTGTCAACGCGCGAACTGCCTTTTCTTACCCACGGCTCTACTTTATCGCTCGCTCGGCGACTGTTGCTTTCCTAACGTCCGCTCGCTGCTTGCTTTTTCCTGTGTGCTGATGCAATTATGAAGAACGGCCGAGTGCTCGAACAGCGAAAGTTGCGGATGGAAGCTACTTCTTGCGAGTTCGCAATTTGATTTCCTCACGGTAAAGTTTTTCCGAAGAGTGCCTTTGAAATTTCGTTTGTTTGAAAATTGTAATTTGCAAGACGTTAATTAAATTACTCGCGGAAGTATAATTCCGATATATCAGGCTGTTTAAGAAAATGTTTATGTAATGTACCTTATCTTGGGTATTTTGTATTTAAAATAAGTGAAATTTTGTTACTTTATTAGTAGAGAGCAAAATAAATAAGTTTTTTTAGTTAAACAAATTAAATAAGGCAGAAAATGATTTTAAATAACTAATAAAATGCTTACATTTACTGTAATCAGAAGAAAGAGGAATATTTTAACTATACCATCAGTTTCTTTGTTTCTTTCATGATTCATTTTTAAAGCTTATTATTTTTACTAAAATCGGAACCCTATCTAAAGTAAAAGTATCAATTTCTTTTCGATCAATAGTTTGACAATCTAAGTAAGACAAAAAAAAATAGAAAAAATTCTTTGACTCTCGAATTACGTAGGCAAATATCAAAAACCTACCTTCACAAAACAAAATAATTACTCAAGATGCAAAGTGACATTTAAATCTCTACTAACCCCAGAAAAACCGAAGCTAAATCAATACCGAAATCCGAATAAGCGTAACGAAAAGCAGCGAGCTACCTAATCAATCAAGCATTGCCCACGGACAGCCCGGAGTCCACGAGTGCTCGTAGCTGACGGGAGGCAAAAGGCGAGGCATGCGCGACGATTGCCGGCTCGTCCCCCCGAGCCTCCGAATGTTTGCTCGGCGTCTTGCCGCCTCTCGGCGGTGGGCTCGCGCGCGCGACTCACTTAAAACCCTCGAATGCCTTCGGCAAACATTTTCAGACGGGGGAAGGCGAATACCCGTCGTCGACGCGCCCGCCCGAGAGTGAATCACGCGCCGATGACTCGCGCGGGCGAGCGACGGAGAAAGAAGGAGGATCGCCGGCCACGAGTGGCTACTAAACCGTCGCCGTGTCGAAAGTGGTAACAGGAAGCGAGTCCATGTTTGCGCAGCACCTTGCAACTTGCTCTCTTAATTAAGGAAAATTTTTCGAGCTTAAAAAAAAAGTGTGTTTACTCGAGTCCCTTCTTTCTTACGAGTGGTAGATTTTAGATTTTTTTAAGGGTTTTTGTATATACGTTACTTACTATCTAAATATGAGTAAGTGAAATTCGTTCGAATACTTGAAGTCGTTCACTTATTCGATAAATAAATAAGTGGATGAATTTCACTTATATTCATATTTACAGGATATTTCGTTTGATTTAACATAAATCGGTTTAATATTCCAAAGAATTAACATATCGCACGATGATAAAAAAAGCTTCACGCAGTTTATTAAAAAAAAAAACGAAACTTTTCTCCCTTAATACTCCTCGTAACTGTATACTACTCATCTAAAAATCACGGGTGTACAACCGAACCCCGCCGCGGAGTCGTTGATCTTGTCGAGGCTCTTTACGGTCTTTAAAAATGGGTCCCGCGCTTCTTTACGAGGCTCTCGGATTTTTTTTTCCGGCGCGGCCCCATGCGAAGTATCCCCGGAGCAGCGCCGCGTAATAATAGAATTCGGCCGCGTGGGTACGCCGCGTACACGCGGCGAGGAGGAAAAAAGAAATAAACAGAACGAAAATACGACACCGCAGACGCTGGCCCGGAGAAATGACGAGGCGTATAAACACATTCATCAGGAGACAATTTTCGTCGCGTGCGTTTGAATGCGCGTCTGCGGTTGCTTTCGGAATTTTTTTTCTCCGAGTCGCTGACGAAAACAAGTGGTAAAGAGCCGTCAATGCTGTGGGTCGTTTTTTATTTATATCCTTTGCGGTACGATTTTTTTAAATATTAAATTTAATGACGTCAGATTGTATATAGTGTATTTAATAGTGTTATACATATGTACAATGTCACTACTTTAAATTTAGTAAAAAGTGATTTGTATTATTTAACATTATTAAAAATTTGAAAATAAAGTTTTTATAAAAGAAATTTAATACTCGCAAAGAAGCACTCGTAAAATTAACTAAACGAAACTCTTTTTTTGGATAGTTTCTTTGATATCTACCTGACGGTATATTATTTTAATGCATACATTATTTCAAATCTCCATTAAAAAAATTCTTCTAGATATCGCAATCGAATAGTCAGGAGCACCCGCAGAAAGCTAATAACATCAGAATAAAAAAGCAATTTTTAAAAAACTTTTTTATAAGCCACAAATCCCGAAAAAGTGCCTTCTAATCCTCGGTTCGATCTAATCCGGCGAACCGCGAGTAAAAAAA
This sequence comes from Eurytoma adleriae, assembly GCA_900480045.1. Classification (NCBI taxonomy): domain Eukaryota; kingdom Metazoa; phylum Arthropoda; class Insecta; order Hymenoptera; family Eurytomidae; genus Eurytoma; species Eurytoma adleriae. Next base: position 21,447 of record UXGC01000232.1, read on the forward strand.
AACCGCACGCTCATCGACGCCTGCCCCTCGTATTAAAGCGAGCCGACTTGTTTCGGGCGACTCACGTCGACGCCCGGCGTCGATTAATTTATCGGGCGCGGGCCCCCGGTGAAATTTTAGGATCCCGACCCCTGCACCTGGTTTCACCGCGCGGCGCTGAAAGGAACCGCGCGAGCGTTAAGTGGCAGGTGCGTTAGCGCGCGGTTAATCGAGAGAGAGGCAGAGATCCCTACCTCGTAAAAGTAATTATCGCGCGTTATCGCGCGGGGCTCCGCGAGTCGGAGATTCCGCTCCGCTGGACTGGAAGAGGGAGTACCTTCTATTTAGCGCTGTTTTTAAATAAAAAGCCGATATCGAATAATGAAGTTATTATTCAATGAACCATCGGTAATGCTTTCTGTCGAGTTATCGCTTTAGCCGTTCTATCGTTTATTTTATTTTATTCTGTTCTTTTTTTTATTTATTTGTTCGAAAAAACAGTATAAAGCGTGGTTATTAAATTTACTGTGATTCTTCCACTCCAGTAATATAAAAGAAGGATTAAAGGCTATAATTGTATATAATTAAAAAAAACATCTGTATAGAGGACTCGCGGAGGGAATTATTTTGCAAGTTAAAAAGAATAGTGAAATTTTATGATTGAAATAATTAAATAATGAATCATTGTAAAAGTGAAATTTGTCTGTACACTTGATTCATTATTTGAGTGAAATTTCACTCCATCCAATTTACTGTGTAAGTAGATAGCAAACTTAAGATAAAAATTTATAAAATATAATTCTCGATTTTTAAAATAATTGAATGTTATTTCTATAACATATATTCTAAATGCATAAAATAAACAAAAGAAATTCTGATGGAAATTGTCTACTTTTTTCCTACTATATGAAATGATTTTTCGCCCATTTTCCAAAATAGTCATTAAATGGTCAAAAAATATCCGAAAAATCGTTTCACAGTGAAATAAAACTATATACAATTAAATAAATAAATAAATCATGTAATAAATCGCCATTAATACAATATAACATTTCAATAAAAATAAAGTGCGAATAAACGATATGACTCATCCGCTTAAAGGGTGAAAGAGCGAAAGCTCCCGATAAGAAGCGTACGACACATCTCGCGCCAAAAGTAATAAGAGCATCTGCAGCCGAGCGTTACAGGCCACTTAGTAGCTTCCGCAGCGGCGTAATTCGCGACGGCGAAGCCGGGGGGGCCGGGCCGCTTGATTTATGAGAGCGCGACCTCGCGAAAAGCAAATTACGCGCGGGCGCGACGGCGTTTTCGCGGAAATCCCCCGGCGGTAATTGACGGGGCGCGCGGGGGAGGCTCTTATCGGCTCCGCGCCACCCGGCCGGGCCGGGCTCGAGCACAATGCGGGGCGATTTTTCATTTTTATCGAGGGTAAACGGAGGAGGGCGCGATGAAAAGTTGACGGTGGAACGGGGGCTGCGTTTTTTTTATGATTTTTCTTTTCATTACCTGTTTGTGCATCTCGACGTTCAGGCCGTAGGACATCTCGTAGTACTGCAAAAGTGAAAAAATAATTAAAGTGAATCATTGTCTTACGATTTATAATCAATTTTTTTATTGAATTTCAATAAAGCTCAGAGTAGAATCTACTAATTCATTCTACTTTTATCTATAATTTATATCCTCTCTCAAAAAATTTACATATTTCATCAATTAAAAAACAGGTTGTGATGCATTCTAATTTTTGAAATTGAGAGATTAATTATTTATTTATAAAAAATTTTAAACATCACTTCTTAAAATGCTTCCCAACACCTTGCCTTTGTTTTTTTAAGTGAGGATTTTTTTTAAACAGTTGCATTGAACATCGCTTTAATGTTATGCGATGCTGGACTGTAAAGACGGTAGATTAAGTTCTTTGTACTGCACTGATAGATTCAGACGATAAATTTCTGAATGGATTTTCATAAAACCCGAGTTCGCCGATAAAATTTGACGAAATTTACGCAGGCATTTCGTGACGGCGTCGTATCCGTCGAGCGGGAAAAATAAAAGTTCTCACGACATCGCTCGATCCGATCGCGCGCGACGCTCGATATAAATTCCAGCGCCGTACACACGCGAAAGCGCCGGGACGCTAACCGACTCTCCGCTCTAAAAAGGAGAGAGGGGAGCAGATTTGCCTTGTTACGGTAACTAATAAACCTTATCGGAATCGGCGCTTATGAAAACCGGCGCAGATTATAGGGGAGAGGGGGGCGGATAGTTCATTGTTAGGAGGAAGGAAGGCCATCGGGAGAAACGAGGATACAGCGGGAGAAAACGATCCTCCAGCGGGGCTACAAAGTTAGAGCGGGTTCTTAATTTTACAGGCCATTAGCCGAGTAATAACCCGAATTGATTGCGCCGTAAGTAAGTTACAATTCCGCCGCGCCGCGGGCGCTGCACGCGAGCCGCCGGCCCACGGTATAGAAAGAGAGAAGCCGGAGAACCGGAGAGAGGCGAGGAGCGGCGGGATTAACGAGGTACAAGGAGAGAATTTGGAAATTGGTCTTTCCCCCCCACTCGCCCCCTTCCTCCCTCTCTTTCGCATTCAATTTCGGCGTCGTTTTTACGTCGGTAAACATCTTTCGTGATGGGCGGAGTATTCCTTATGTATCCGCCGAAACTTGATTGTAAGCGATCGCAAACACGATGACGATGGAGGAAGAGCGAGCGGCCGGTTTTATTTAATCGCTAATGGATCGCTCCGTGAAATCGATACTTTACGAGCGTGAAAAAAGCCGCCCCACTCGAATACATATTTCTCCCGTTTACAAAAATCACTTCGAGCAATTAATTGCGCATTCCGTCGCGGCGCGTAGACGAAAAAAAGTCGAACGCACGAATGAAAAGAGGAGAAAAGAAACGCGGCGGATTACGTCAAATCAGCCGTGTGTAAATAAAGCGACTCCGCGGGGCTAAAGAGATACAAAGTGTCAGGTGGGAGAACTAGAAAATCAACAGAGCTCTTGAATAGCGGCGGTAATTAATTACGTCGCGCGCGGGCGCATTAAGAGAGCGCGCCGGAGCGGGGCGCGGGAATAAGCCGCGGGAGTAGCGGGGGAAGGGGGGGCACGGAGAAGCAATCAAGTTTAATCTGCTGGTAGCTCGAGGCCCGATAAATCTTCGACTCGGTGACTTCCTCGCGGCTGCGCGGCGGCGGTGGCATCGTGATTAATCGCGTTTAAACTAGTCGCCTCCGCGTCAATTAAAGCGTGCGGCGAAGAAGACGGAGAGCCGTATCGCGCCGAGGCTCTCCCCCTGTGCACGCGAGAGGGGAGATTTCGAAGGAGGAGAGAGAAGGATGTTCGAGCGTCATTGAACGACGGACGTACAACGGCTGCCGCGGTATTTTCTGTCTTAATCTGCAGAATCCGCTCGGCTTCTTGGGTTATTCTTTAGGTTTTCTTCTGGGTGCGAGACTCGTTCGATCTTGTAGTTCAGATGAGTTATCTATGTTCTGTACTTGTCGCTTGTCTATTTTCACTTAACCTTAGGGCATTTTTAAAGATTTACTATCGGTTGTAACGAGTTAATCAGCTTATAATGGAAAAAAGCAGGTTTCAATTTAACGGTGAAAACTAGCACATTTCAGGATCAGCGTGAAAAGTAGCAGATTTTACAAGGTTGTAAAGGAAAAGCTCTAAAATGCGCTTTTCTTCAAGGTAGATTTGAATTGTGGTTTTCGTTGCATACAAATGAAATGAACTTTTCTTCGCGACAAAATTCCGAAAAGTACTTTTCTTGTGGTAAATTTCTTCTTTAAAAAAATCTGTAACATCTATTTTTCGGTGTAGGAAAAAATAAAAAAGTGCATTTCATCGATAGAGAATGCAGTATATTATAAACAATGATTTGAACAATTAGAAATAAAATATGAATAAATGAAAATTCACTTTCAAGGGGTAAATTAATTGAAAGACTATACTTTTCACTTAATAATATCTTTGACTTACAGTAACTATTCTCATACTGCGAATGAATAATTCCTCACTCTACTCCGCAAGTAATTAAGCTACTTGAGCTTTCTGAAATAGACTCGACTAAAATGACATTTCTCGTTTATCATTAAGAAAGCAAGTGAATGTCGCGTTTAATTTAAATCATTCACGGAGACCCCAAGCTTTCGTGGAAACATCAATAATCCAATTGCGAAAAATCCCGGCGCCCGACGATCGATTCCCTCCGACTGCGCTTTCTCGCGAGCGTGCACGTACGTAGCCTCGCGAGTCACCTAGAAACTGCGGCGACAATAACGAATTGCACGGGGGGCGCAGAGAAACGCGAGCGCGAAACCGCGACTCCGTGGACACGATCGCCGCGCGCGTGTGTGGAGGTGTAAGTGTGCACACGCCTGAGCTGATGTGGCAGGAGAGATCGATTATTTCGTTAGTCGCGAGAAAGCGGTCGCGCTCGGTCTATTAGGACGACGAGCGCCGAGGCTCGACATGCGACGCGCCCGGCCGACACGCGAGTGTCTATTTAAATTCCCCGCTCTTATTGCCGTCGGCTTTATTAAACGCCGTTTTGTATCTATTAAGGAGTCGGGACTGTGTTAAAACCTAAATAACATATCTCGTGTTTTTTTTTTGTATTAAAAACCATTTAAATAATTTTATAACTTTTAAAATAGTATTACTATATTATAAAGTAATTTCAGTAAAGGCTGGTATTTTAAACCTTCAATATTTAATCGAAACTCATTAACTGTCTTCAAAGTTTCATGTTGATAAAAATTTCATGGCGCGCAGCTTTTCTGAAAATTTGTTCATCCGATAGATTTAAAATTTTCAGGATGATTTTTTAAAATATAATATAATCCCTCCTTTCAATTAATTTCAATATTTGCAGTATTTTTTCAATATAGTATCGATATCAGTATACTTAATGAAAGATGATATATTCAAATAAGTATTAAAGGTTTGCAATACCTACAATTATTACACTGAAATTATTCCATTATTATTCAACACTACTTCATAAAAAGTTATTTTAATGTTTTTATAATAAAAAAGTTATGTATTAATATTTTATAATTATAGTCTCGACCCCTTATAAAGCGATTAATACGGTTACAATACTGCAATTATATATTTTCTTTTAAAAACTTTTTTTATGATATATACCTTTGTATGTAATCTGATAATTATTACTTGCATGTACTTAGGTATTTATAAATAAATGCTCAATACATAAGCAAACGAAGAGATTATTATGATAGCTAAAAAAAGAAGACGTAAGTGTTGAAAGGTGAAAATTCCGTCGTTAAAAAACTGGTAGCACATTATCATCATGCACAATCTCGTATAATCTCAACGTCGCCGAATAAAATGAAAAAGTAGAAAGCAAAAAAAGAATCCGGAATGAGCAGAAAAGATAGATCGCGAAAAGCGCGTGAATCTACATAGTAACCGAGCGACGATTGAAATCGGCAAGTCCGCGCTGTTACCGCGGGGGGAAAGGGGGGGAGAAGCGAAGAAGAGGCCGGCGCAAATAAGCCGCGCCGCTTCATCACGGTGCCTCATTGCGCAATTACCCTCTCCCCCCTTTGCCCCCACCGGCAGGCTCTCCACTTAGCCGCGTGGATAATAACTCGGAAACCGAAGCCCCGCTCTCTCGGGCAAGAAATTCCCAGGAGGCAGGATGGCTGCAGCCAGCGTAAAGAGGATGCAATTAATGTTAAAGAGCCCGGGACACGGTTTTAGCGCGGTCGAGCGAGCCGGCGATTACGCCGCGTAAACACGCGCGAAAAAGTCCTCTCCGCGGCTGTATGGGTGCAGTACGTGCCCCGAGGTGAGAGCAAGCCCCGGAAGTGGGTCAAGCCCGCCGCTCGTTGCGCCCGCTTTCCGGCAGGAGTACAACAGCAGGACTGCCTCTTGTGCACCCCTCTCTCTACTTTTGTTGACCAGTTTCGAGGATTTTGCGGGATGTTTTGGGATTGGCCTTGTTTCTCGATGTTGCGACGTGCGATTTGGGAAAAAACTTTTGAACTTAAAAATTGCAACCCGTGTTTTCGGATTTGAGAGTGAATTCGTGGTTGCTTGTTTTTGTATATTTGAAAGAACTTGAGTGAAAGAAAATTTTAGTATATTTGCAAAAAGACTTTCAAGCGTTCGGTGTTGAGATTGTTTAATTTATGTTTATTTTTACGATAAATTGTATTATCGATAATCGATGATTATTCAGTTGGAAATATCAAAATTGGCCTAAAAGTTACCGATTTGTAGTAAGTGCAATATTCCTGGCAAATGGGCATAAATGAATGGCTCTCAACATAATAAGGATGTAACTGCATATTCAGTTTAAAAGAGAACCCCTTAAAAATACAACTTTGTTTTCCTGCTGGGAAAATGATTAATGCTTTATAGTGAGTTCTGCACTTCTACCAGGAAAAAATAAGATTGCTATCATTTGATCAATCATGATCAACTCAAGAACTAAGGTCAATAATAAAAAAATGCTGTGCTTTTTTTGAGTCACTCTTAAAATCGATTTCAGTTTTCAATCGAATAACATAACAAGGAATTTTAATCGTATTTAAAGAGTCACTATCATTTTGTATCATATTTAAAGAGTAAACATTCTTAAATGTTTTATAACGCACGTGCATTGTGCATTATACAGGTACCAAATGAAAACTACTTGTTTAAATTACTTAAGTAAATTTCTAAAGTTAGTAGTAAGACATTACTGTTGAAACTTTAAATTTAGTTGAATCTAAACTTTCATCTACAAAAATACGTTAAAAAAAAATACACATTTTTGCCACAGTTTCTAATAAACTCGCTAAAGATTAAACGCACCGATTAATGTTGCTCCGGCCAATAAAAAACTTTTTAAATAAATCAAACGATTAATTTTATCGCTGAATCGTAACTAAAAATTGCCTTGGGTACAAAGAACTTCATCAATCCGCAAATTAGCGCGCCAAAAAGGCCAAGAAAGTCGTGGCACGGCGCTCGGGCTCGGAGCTTTGCTCGCTCGTTCGCCCGAGCCCGGCAATTAATCAGCGTTGCTTACCATAACGTAATGCCTGTGAGTCTCGAGCCTCTCCGTCGCCAGCTTCTCGCACTCGAGTTTCATGCTGAAACAGAAGGAGAAGACGGTTAGTAATGCCGTCTGCCGCGCCGGCGTCGCTTGGCAGTTTTCCAGGAGCCACTTTCGATCGACTCCAACACACACCCACACACACACACACCTACACGCAAATGTATATACAGGCACGTACATAAACTCTCGCGAAGATGCTTATATATACACATGCAGATGCGCGCATACACACAGACACGAAGGTAGCACGAGACGCGCGGATGTACTTTGCGTGCGCTGCGCTTTCGGTCGAATGCGGGCGACGCGCCTGCAGCTCTCGAGCTGACAAAGTTGCGGCCGGTAAGTCTATCACTCGCCTGGCTTCTGGCAACCTCAGCTCTACGCGCGGTTTTCTCAGGGAATTACGCTTGCGCGCTCTTAGAATTGGATAATTTTTTCTTTACATTACGCGCTCGCGCGATCGCTAAGTGCAAAGTACTTATACACACGTCGCGAATGCAAACGCAATTACGATTCCGAGAAGGACTGCCTCTTTCTTTTTTTTATCGGGCGCGGATAGAGGCGCTACACTCGTTTATTATTCAGCGTCGCGCGGAAGATTTAAAGGGAAAAAGGAACGAGACGACGTGAAATATTAACGAGGCCGGCCGCGCGGTGTATAAGAAAAAGAAGCGTCGAACTACCCCGTAGGCAGAGGAGCTCGGCCGTTTCGCGAAACTATCGATAATCGGCGTATAAGGCCGCGATAAAAGGCACGGAGCGCGCGTACCCCTCCAATCGTTTCGCGTGCGCGGATCAGCCGCGTGTATATCTCTCCGGCGAATCGCCGCGGGTTTATAACGAACTATGCGCGCGCGTAAAACGGCGATAAATTACCCCGGCGTCGTGGTGTGTATAGGAAGAGGCGCTATACCCGTCGCGCTCGGAAGCGGCGCGCTTGAATATTTGATTCTTCTTCCCCTCGCAAAAGCCCTCCCCGCGCGTTTTTCTCCTCGATTTAGCCCCGGTCGTTATGTACGCGCCCGTGTACGCGCTCCGCCGTGCTCTTTTGTAAATCACTCATGAGCGCGCGTGTATATCTCCCTTCGTCGTCTCTTACGATTTTTTTTTATTATTATTTTACTTGGTTTTGCTCTCCGCCGGCGTCTTACTCGCCGACGCGCGCGGGGGGAGGAAGGCCTCGACGGGCTTCCCTCTTTGTTCGATTCGGTATTCTATAGAGCGCGCCGGCGGCTTTTATTATTTACTGGCTCGATGAGCGAGCCCCGACGACTGCCTCGGCCTTTTATTTATAGAGCCTCGCTTCCTCCTTACGTGCGCGCGCGAGTAAGTTTTAATTGACGGTGTATACGAGGCTCCCCCCCGCCGACGTGGGTGTGCATAGTCGATGATGTCTCTTTCTTTTCCGTCTTTTTCACTCGCCGCTGCTTTTAATTGTTGTGATTTTGTACCTCGTCATCGAGGCGTCGCGGTGTACCGAGAGACCTCGAGCCGCGGAATATTTATGAGGCGTCTCGTTATGAAATGCGACGAGTCAATTTGATAAGCGGGAAAAATTGTCGCGAGGTTTCACACGAATTTTATCAATTTACAAACAAATCTTTGTAAATGTGAATAAGTAAACACACGCTTATAAGAAGTTAATAGTTGTTTACTCGAACAATAAGTCAACAGTGAAATACTTTTGAAATAGTTAAGTTTTACTTAGAAAACGTCTTTTATTACGGTAATAGTTTTTAGATTTCTAGTAAGTCTTCTTAAAAAAATATTTTTTCGATAATATTTTATATAGTCTGCGAGAAAATTAAAATTACTTATGGATAGATATTTCCCGAAAAATTTAATCTCGTGTTAATCATGCGTGCCTCTACGAAATTTCTCGTAAAAATGTACAGCGTGCATTTTTCCCGTAATTTTTAGAGTGAAATTTTTATAATACAACAAAATTCGCTTTAACTTTTAAACGAACTTTATTATTCACCAAGCGAATTCATATAAAACATTTTAATTAGATTAACAAACAAAGTAAAATCATCAAAAAAGCCTTTGCGAAGAAAAAAATAAATTTTAATTAAATTGCTCGTCCGCCTTTCGCGTTTACTTTCGCCGAAAGTCCGCTTTTAAACAAACTACTCCACCGGCCGTAATCTCGTGGAAGAAAATTAAAAAAAACGTCCCGGAGAATGAAACAAAAAAATTCATTCAACTCTTAACAGTCCATTTTGAAGTCCCATCGAATCGATCGAGCGATGCTCGGGGAAAGTAGCGATAAAAGCCCCGCGAGAACGAGGGAATATAAAAGAGGCTCGCGCGCGCGCAGAAGGCCGAGAGAGCGGGCGATTGCGGTGTATTACGTGCGCGCGAAGCGTCCGAGCTTGCGGTTCGCCTACTTCGTTATATAGGCCGTGCGAGCCGAGAGACCGTAAAAGACGCTGTGGTGTGCTCGCGCGCGACCATTACAGATTTCCCAAAGTGCCGGCCGTTGCGGCCGCGAAATTGCCCCTCGCCGACGACTCGCGAGCCCCGCGCGCCGAATAATTACCTCGCGCGCATGCCTTTCTTTCGTTAAGGGCCTATTCCGGCGTTAGCATTTTTGAGACGCAAAAATTGGTTATTGATGCCTTACGGTTTTATTTATGGAAAGAGAATTTTTGAATGAAATGCGATGGTTTGGAAATATTTATTTTGGGTTGGTTTTTTACTTTTCTTTTCTTTAAATATAGTTTTAGTTTCGAAAAAGCTCGGTCGTAACATTTTTTTAAAATAGAGAATGGAGACAAACTTTAAAGATGATGATAAAAAAAGGAGAATAGTATAATAGAAAAGTATTATGAAGGCTATATAGGTAAATATAATTTAAAAATGCAACTGAAAATGACGTTAAGTAACTTCAGAAAATATTTTAGTAGGTTAATTTATTAAATTGAAAATGTGTGGACTTTTTAAATGTGACTGGTTTAAGAACCGATAAAAATGTAATTTTTTAAAAATGAATACGCGCGATTCATTTTTTTATACTCTTTTAATAAGTCTCCAATATTCTTGATTATTTATATCAATTATTCCAATTGAAATATTAAATTCATATCAAAATGTTTTTAATTTTGGCGTCTTTAACGTATAACTAAACAATATATTAACCAAATAAAATCGCTTTAATTAAGTTGTTAATACATATTTTGACATTTAATTTTAACAAATTATTCTTCAAAAAATATACTACTAAACAATGTACAATTCAAGAAATAGATTATTTCAAGTTTTAATACAAAAATTACACCCTTAACGAGGCATTAGATTCTTCTTTCTTCATTTCTCATTTACGCTCCGTCAAATGCGCAGTCGTAGAGATTCATCCGTTTAAGCAGGCATGACCGATGCCGGCGATAAGAGCCGATCGCCGTTCGTTAAATTGAAGGAAACGTAGTTCGGTTTAATTGATTTTGATGAGCGGAACGATCCGCCTAATCACACGGAATGAATCCATCAGAAACGCGGCAGCTTCCTCCCACCTCCGCAGCAACGAATCAATCGATAGTTTATATATCCCCGTCAATTAAAAAAAAAAATCCTCCCGATTTTTATGCGCAAAAAAGAACAGCCTCTCGTAACCCGTCGGCCGTAAAGCCGACGTTTACGAGTGGCGCATTAACGAGCCGCGGCTCCGCAATTTTCGCGAGCGAGCCCGCAGGAATATATCAAACCCCGCGAGTTAAAAAAAGAAACAACAAAGCCACGGAAGAAAGACCCGGGGAGCTTTACGTAAAGCGCGGCTGTGTGCAATTACGCTTATCTCGCGGCGTTTATTTGTTTCTCCGCTTCCCGCGCGTCGCCCCTTTTTGCGACGTACGCGCGCTATCGGGGTGGGAGATAGACGCGCGCCCGGCGCGAATTTCTCAAGAAGCGACTTATCGCGCGGGTCAAAGTTAATAAATCGGCGCTACAGCGTGGAAAAGTCCGCTGCGAGGAAATTGCCTATCACGCGGGATATTATACTGCGCGCCTCGTCGGCTCGAGACGCTCGAGTGTAAATATTGTGATGTTCCGAGAGACTACTGGTCTTCGGTGCGGTGATTCTTTTTCTTTTCTGCCAGCTTTTCACACACTTCGCGTTCGGATACAATAATAACAAACAGCGCCGTAAGTGAAACTTTAATATAAGTGATTGATGTATTTTTGATGGAAAAACGTGAGGTTAAAAATAGCCGCGTCATTATTTTAGTTTAGCAGCGTGCGGGTGACTATTTTTAGCTTATCGGTCGTTTCTTTATAGTTCGAAAAAAGAAACGACACGCGTGCGCTAGAGAAAAGACGTTGCAATTACACTCACTTGTGATACTGAGCCTGAAGGAAGTTAAACTCCTCCTTGATCCTGTCGCAGGACTCGGTCACTGTAAATTTGAACGGTTGACTCGATTGTGGCGGCACCTGCAAAAAATAGAAAGTTTCTGATTAGCAAGGGAAAAAAGTGTAGATACACGCTTAAAAAAAACCTGTGGCATAAAAAAAATCCGCGGCATTCCGCAACAGCCTTGAATCATCCTTTAAACGAGCGTACACATCCGATAAGCCCGTCCGTATAAGCTCGGATCAAAAACACTCTTAATCTCCTCGGCGGCGATAAATAATCGACCAGCCGCTAAAAAAAAGGCCGACATAGTTTCGCGCGCGAACGAGAAAAAAAAGACGCGCAGCGGCGGCGGAACGATTTTGCACAATCGAACGAGCGAAAAAAAGGCGGAGAGAAGGCCGTTACGCCGCGAAAGACCCGAAAAAAAAAGGAAACGTGTATAGTAGGCCATTCGGATGCAAATGGCCTTTGGGCGAAAAAAAAGAGAAGAAAATACCGCGCGTCGCTCGACGCCTCCGCGGAGCGGTTAAACACTCGCTTCTTTTTTGGCCGACCCGCCCGATGCTTTTACTCGCTCGCGCGTTTATGCGTTCATTATTGCGGCCGCGGCGCAATTCGCCGCGCCTCCCTAAGCAGACCACGGCCCGTAAATAAAATTTAATTGCGATCGCCGGGGATTTTTGGTCGCGCTGCTCTTTCCGATTTTACGGGAGTGCGAGATGTTGACGGTCGACCAGCCGGGAAACCGGTGGATTGTGAAATCGTAATTAGAACTGCTGGTAAGGCTTTAATTGGAAAGGAGTAATTTAGAATCTATAACGGAGTTGCACGCGTAATTTAATGCCAGTGCATTATGTCAATTTCTTTACTTGATTAAAGCTATCCTGCGGTAATGAGCGGGTGTATGCTAATAATACAGTTATACACCGAGAAGAAAATTTAGTGATTTTAAATAGTATTTATTAAAATAGCACTAATTAAATATTTAGTTGAATCAAGTAAATATTTCTTTAAAATTAGAACATTTTCTAGTTTCAAAGAAAATTTTTCTAATTTCAAAGAAATATTTATACTTGATTCAACTAAATATTTAATTAGTACTATTTTAGTAAATATTTATTTAAATTTACTCATTTTTTTTGTGTAGTTATACTCTAACTCCGCGCTAAAATCTTGTAGATTTTAAAAAATTGATTTGATATACAGATGTAAAATAAAAATCGAAAATATTTCACAGGCTTCTCATACATTCAAATATGTAAATATCCTTCAGTCTTTAATTAATGCCACTCTACAATTCATTAGAATTGCGTTAGCAAAAAGTCTCTGAAAAAAAAAGTTAAACGACCATATCGAGCGTTTAATCGATCGATCACGCATATATTCCAAGCCAACAAGCAGAAACAAACACATCAAACCGACTCCAACACTCCCACCTATCCATCATTTCGATAATGCCATTAGAAGCCTCCTCGACTGCTGCTAAGCGCGCAATTATCGTCGCGTACGTAAAGAGGCACGCAATAGTTCCGAGAGGCGGCGAGAGAAAAAAAATCGCTGCTCACCGCGGAGATGAAAAACCGCAGCGGCGTCTAATTTTCGATAATTAGAAGGCTTCGCGCGCTTTTCCCGGTAAGCTGTTTTCAGCGCGACTGCGCAAGCCAATTAAATCGACTCGTGTTTTGCCCGCAGGACGAGCGAGAAATAATCGATGGACAAGCGACGCTGAGCTATCGAGGACGAGCGCCGCTCTCGAGGATAGATGAAAGATTATGATAGCTTTTTACTCGTAGTGAATTTAGACTTTTTTCATTAGATCATTTGATAACGTTAAGACATATTTTTTGTGATACTTTCAAAGCAATACGTACCGACGTGTTTGATTTTTATTCTATTTCTATTATACTTCATTTTGTGAATGATTAGTGAAAAGTAAAAATTGAAATTACTGCAGTGCGCTATCGAATTTCAGTTGCCGAAACGAGTAACGATAAATACAAAGTATAAATTATGTTCAGAAACAAAAAAAATTGTTTATTCCTCGTCGGACAGTCAATAAAAAACGGTGTTTACAATAAATAATCTACCCCGGCACGCTCTTCATGGATCAATTACCGACACGTATACAACTATACGGGACTCGGCAATTAAGAAAAAAAGAGAAACACACAGTAGATCAAGCTCGAAACATCGGTAAGAGAAAACCCATTAAGCCTATCTCCCTCCCTCTTCTTTTCGCAACCGAAGCGTCGGCCGGCCACAGTAACAGAGAAAAAAAAAGCGAAGACGACGAGGCGAGACGAGCCGAGGGAAGGTAGAAGATAAACACGAAAAAGAAAGACCGAGAAAGGGGGAGGAGAAGAAGAGATGGGAAGAAAAGAAAAAGCGACGGCATAATCGCGTGCACGAGGGTCCAGACACTCTCTCTCTTTCTCTCTCTTCTCTTTTTCTCTCTCTCTCTCTTTCTCATTCTTTCTCTTTTACTCTCTCTCTCTCTCTCCTTCTTTCTCTTTTACTCTCTCTTTCTCTTTCTCTCTCTTTTTCTTTTACTCTCTTTCTCTCTCTCTATACCCGGGCGCCGATTTCGCGGCGGCGATACGACGATTTATCGAGGCTGCGCTCGGAGGCAGACTCGGCGCGCGTACCTACAAGCCTGCATATCGGATTAAATTAATTCCGTACAGCTGTTCACCCGCTCGCGGTCCACTTTTTCCGCGCGCGCCCCGTTGACGCCCCTCCGGGGCTTTCCCCCCCGTCCTCTTCCTTAGCTGGATCTTTATCTAGTCGGGTCGCGTGTGCGCCTTCTCTTTTTTTTCGGAGCCTGCGGGGAGGTGATTTTTTTTTTCTTTTGCCTCGGACGCGAGGGGGGACAGGCTCGCCCCGAGAATATTCGGCTGTATGCTAATTACACGAGTCGACAGACTTTTTCGCGTTCCTTAATTTCGACGCGACGAGGGGAATTTATCGGGGAGTGGTTCAAAGTATTTTAAGAGGATTTTGCAATGGAATGCACGAAAAAACGGCTTACGGTGTGAGTGTGTGTATGTAGTGTAAATTTTTGATAAGTGCTTTTAGATAATGTAAAAGTCTTCAAATGATTTATAAAATTGTTTTTTGTCGTATTTTTATAATTTGAAAGTGAAAAACTGGTTGATTATTGCAGTATCATCAGAATTAAACCAGTCAAGTGACTTCTAAACTCTTAACAATTTTTTCATAGTCCCTTTTAAAATGAACAATGAGTATACCCTCGGATAATACATTGACAAAATTAGTGAGAACTCACTGATTTACACTGTATTAGTAACATATCTCGATGATTTATGTTTATATAATAGAAGAGTATCGATCACGACGATGCCTATAAATAATTTTTAAAGTGAATCGAATTGATCCTAACGCAATATACCGTATATAAAGATGTAACTCGACTAAATTCACCGTAACGTCATAAATATTGAGAAATTCTCGAAAAAAAAAACTGATGATTCAATCGTACCGACTCAGCCAGCAAATCCGCGTGTATAGAAGGGAGAGAGAGGGGTGAAGCTTCGAGGGTCCGCACAGAATCGAATGAGCAGTGGGCACGCGCTCGCGCACGTATAGGGGGGAGCGAGCGGATACAACGCGAACAAAGCGATGCGCGGCGTCCCGCCGGCCAAAGCAGTTACACAGGGCGAAGGGTCAGATCGAGCGAGCGAGCGAGACAGAAATACTCGGATCGAGCGAGAGAGAGAGGCGACATCGGCAAGGCTAGCCGCGCGCGCGGCCCCGGCCGATTAGGCGTGTATAGATTCCCACCGGCGGTCGCTGTGTACACACGTGCGCACAAGGGCTTTGCGACGTCCAAGGGTTTACGCCCGGCCCCCGCGCGCGCGCACACCGATTCCCGGTAAGTGCGTACGAACACGCGTGCCATTCAATTTCGACTCGCGCGCACCCACACGCGCCCGCGCCGGGACGTGTACGCGCGGCCGGGTGGGTAGAGAGAGAGCAAGTGTTAATTACGTGTTTGCGGTGTCCGCGAGGATTACACGCTACAACCGAAACTATGAGCTCGCGGAGGGCGAGGCCGGGGGATGGGGGTGTACAGCTGCGCCGCGCGCACGCCTACACACTCGGCGCGGCCGCAGCGGCCTTTACACAACGGCCCGGCTTTTCATTTCGGTTTCCGTATATACAGCCAGCGGGTCTGTTGGTAGATGAGGCTCGATATAACAGTCGTTTTGTAGAAGCAGCGCTTCTTACAAGCGGGGCTTGACGAGCCGGGATGGATTGCGTAACGGTTTCGACCGGACGGAGGGGGGCAAGGGGTACGAAGGAGCGAGGCGAGAGATGAAGATTTGTTTTACTTGCTAATTTGATGATCGGTGATGAATGATACATAAGAGTGTCGTTAATTTATTATGCTCCTTCGACACGTCGTTTTTCTACTCTATTCTGTTAATTTTTTCTGGGGCTATCCTCTTTGACATAAAAAAAGGGGGTTAGAGTAGAATGGAATGGTTTATTACTGTAAATTTAAATATTTACATATTTCAATCCCTTCGTGCATGTATATTTGAGCAAAAAAAGAATGTAACTATAACGTGTCGTATAGAAAATAAAAAGATAGTTATTTTTTTAAATCTGCTTTACAAAAGAAAAGAATTTACTTATGTTATACCACAGTGTATAATTTAAAAATATGTAACTCTGATGCGCTACTGGAAATAATTTAGTTTTCTCCTAACGATGAAACTTTTTTTCGAATATAGTTGAGAAATGGCCGTTAATTGAGCGAAAAATATCCGAATAACCATTTCATCGATGGGAGAAAACATAGAAAGTTTCCAAATGGGTGAGTAAGTCAAAATATGGTTTAAGAAATATGACAAATGATCATACGACACTAGTTAAATAAAATGACTAGGTAACTATTTGATATTAATAAAACCATCATTGACGTCAAATCAAGAATAAAATAAAATTCGTTTTGTTTTCTCCCACAGATGTAACAATTTTTCGCAAGTTTAAATCTCGCCACTTCCCAACTTGACCATTACCAAACGATGCTAATACCCTACTGGAAATAATTTAGTTTTCTCCTATCGATGAATTTTTTTTTCAGATATTGTTGAGAAATCGCCAAAAAAAGCGATAGCAAATTAAACGATTATTCCACAAGACGCACTAAAATTAAAAGCACAATCACAGTAAAAAAACTGCGACAAAGAGATATGTTTCAATGCGACGGAATTCCTCGGTCCGAGCTAATTCAGCCGCGGAGATATTAATTAGCGCAAATAATCGCCGGGCGAACTACCGTAGCAGCGGTGCGCGCTGCAGGTTAAATTTCGCCCGAATCCGCGGGGGTGTATATAGCCGCGCCACGGAAAGGGAGAGTTCGAAGTTGCCGAGGGGGGGAGGAGGAGGCGGAGGCGGTGGAGGCGGAGGCGCGGCGTGGCCACGGATGAGGGAAGTCGCGGTTTCGCGGTCGATGCGGTTGCGGCTTAGGCAAATTGAGATAGTTCGCAAACCACCGACGCCGCCGCCCGCCGCCGCTGCCGTCCACTGACCCAACCCCCGCGTGCGCGCGCGCGCAACCTCGCACTCGATCCTCTCTCCGTCGCGTCTTTTCCGTCCTGCTCGCGCCTCCGGGGCGGCGAGAGTGAGAGATTCCGCAGCAGCCGGAGTTCGGCCACCGGGCGATTCTTAGGATTTTCTTCGGAGAGTGGAGTTTCCCCGGCGAGCTTCAACTTTGGAGTACGGGAATTATTTGATGGAGTGTGGATTGATTGTTTTCGGATCTGCGCTTCGATGAGAATTGTAGCGTTGTTTATTTTAACGATTTCGGAATTCAATCGTTGGTTTGGTAATAGAGTGTCGAAAGCACTAAAGTGTTTCAAATGCATATAACTATAAAATATATTATTATATAACGAGAAAAAGAGTTTATTTACCATGAATTTTTATAACACGAAGAAAATTGAAATTTGTTTAGGGACATAATTTTTTGAAAAGTTTCTAATTTTTTGTTACAAGCGTATCGAACCTTTTGCAGATGCAGTAACTACCAGACGCGTACACTCATAACTTGATCTAGAGAATATTTCTTGATTTCAGTGAATTTTTACACAATGAAATTAAAAATTTAGTTACTTGAATTCGTTATAAATTAATCACTTTTACCCTCGTTAAATAATAAATAAAAAGAAAATTCACAACCATAAAATTGTTTCTAAATATTTGATGATAAAGACTAAGCAAAACGATTCCATGATCACGTATAAATGGAGCGCCAACGACTCTTACTTTTTTTGCATGAAATTATAATGCGCTCCTATTTGATCGATTACAGATGTGCATAAGAAAGCTGTATAAATAAAAAAAATGCACTTAGGGTAGATTTACTTCTTACTGGCACTTTGCTCGACTTTAAACGTAAATATTAACAGAAATAAAGTTATGTAAGTTTGAGGTAAGGAAGAAAACTTTTTCCTCTGACGTCACAGTAAAACGTATAATTTATGAAAACTGCTTTGAATTGCGCAAAACTTGTCGATTTAAAAATGAAATGATCAAGTATAATTTTATCGTGTACCCACCCCAACGATGCAAAAAATACCAAAAGTTTGTTAAGCATATTTTAAAACTTATTAAATAACGTACCTAATCATACCCTCGCCAACGCCACTCGAAAGTCTCGAAGTTTTCACATTATCGAAAAATGGAAAGAAATTATACGCGTGCTTATTTTGACTGCTCGCACAGACCAATGTGTGCAAATACTCGAGCGAATCTTGCAGTGGAAAAGCACACTATACGTCAGCGTCGAGTGCGAATAGTACGCGCAGCTTTTTAGGTCACGAAAAATGGAAATTAAAACGGAAGGCACTTGCGTGCGCACTCAGTCGACGGCCGAGAGACTTTCAATCGCAAAGTCTGCGTATTGTCACTGAAAATATTTGAAGAGCTCAGCTCCGACGATTTCTCAGTAATAACCGGCGCACCGAGACCAACAGCCACCCCAAGTATATATACGAGACGTCGGTGCGCCAATTTCCCGTCTTCGACGGCGATTACACCGCCGCAAATTGTTCACCCACCTCGACGTTCGATCCGACCGTAGAAAAACCGCGTCCCTTTTTAATCGCGCGCACCGCCAACAAACGGCGCGCACTTATGAATCGCCGAGCGACTGTTGACGCTCGGCGTGCAATTTCGCGTCGCCAAACACGCGGGCCGCCCATTTCCAGCGTCAATATTAAAGAAGATCCGCGCGGGGGAGGATTTTTGAGCGAGCGGCATTGTGTTTGCGCGCCCGGCAAATATTGGGCCGGCGTATCGCGGCGATGCGCGACGGGCCACGTGCGCGCGTGCACTTTATCTGCCGGGAGTGGCGAGGGGGAGATACGGGGGCGAAAAATATGCCGGGGCACAAAGGCGCGGCTAATGTTTCCGACGCGAGGCACGAGGGCTGCCGGGTAGATAAGTGTAGCGGCTTTACGGACTACGAGCCGTATATATACACGTCGGCTGGAGAGCGGCGCGGGCTAAAGACGCTTAAATTTAACGGGGGGTGGTGCACGCGGCGCAGTCCCTCGTCGCGCTTTACTGACGTTAACTTCAACTGCGATGTTTGCTTTCGGCTGTGATTAGATACATGCTGCTGGTTTGAATTTATGGAGTGTACTTGTCCCACATGCTGGATACTTACTCCGAGTGGAAATATTTCCTTCGTTGTTGAATTTTATGAGTTAAGTCTATGGAGAAACGTATATTATACCGTCGTTTTCTTTATAGATATAAATATATTCATTATTTTTTACTTTTATCGTCAGATCTGTTCAATATCTCTTTTTTGTGTCTTATTGTATGCGGGATGTTTAAAAAGACCCACAGTTACAATAGGAGAGTATTGAGTAGTTTAAAACACCCTGGATACAGCCCTAATCTAAATATTTATGTTTCTACAAGTCTTGAGTATAAGAATAGAAATCGTATAGTATGCTTTGCAACAAATGCGGAAAGGCGTTTCGCAGCATATGTGACAAATTATATTTTTTTTTTGTAAACCTATGTAAATATTCGTGATCAAGTGCAGGTTTTTATTGTTCAATTTCCACAACCTACACTGAGAGAAAAAGTGTAGTAAAAATTGCTAGATAGTATGGTAATTTAGTCTCAGACTGTTTTTTCACCTTGCTTTTACTAGACAGTGCAGTCATTTTTTCTATATTTACAGCAAAAATTACTGTACTTTCCAATAAAAAATTACTATACTATCTAGTAAAAATTTGCAAAAAGACAGTCTGTGACCAAATTACTATACTGATTGTAATTTTTACTACATGTTTTCTCTCAGTGTACCAGCCATTTTTTAATAGCAGATACTCAAACTAATTCACTCTAACATTTCAACAAAATTGCAGTAACGTCCTTAGTATCCAAAGGATTAATTTAAACATTAAAAAGGTCTAACCTAAATTTTTTCGCAAACACAGCACACGTCCTTCACCGGGATAGAAGCCCAACTTCCACGAACGCAAGGTACACACTCAACTCGCACAATGAACGGCCGACCAAACAAGACGGATCCGGCGTCGGGGAGACCGTCGCAAAGGTAATAACCCCCTGGCCGAGCGGCTCTCGTCGTCCGCGCGCAATCGGCCCTTGCACACACGCGCGCGCACGCACGGAGCCGAGAGCGATGTTTGTCCGGGCGTCCGGGGCTTATTTGTCCCGGGCTGTTTGAAGAAGCGCGAGGAGCCTCTCTGCAAATTCCTCATTATTGCGAGAGGAGCCTCGCTCGCGCCGACGTGTGCGTGTGTATCTTTTCTCTGTTATCCCGGCGACGCCGCGCGCGGATCGAGGCTCCCAGGAACGAAGGTCGGGCCCGAGCGACTCTGATCATTACGTCGATTGGCTTTTGCGGTTTCTCGATTGTCCGGCGAATTTTCTCCCTCCCGCCGCGCGCTGCGGTCGACCATCGCGTGCGCATCCTCCGACCATTTCCGACGCGCCGGTAGTCCAGTGCTTCGGCTGCGCCCCAAATTTTTCATTCTTTTTATCTTTCTTTTCTTTTTTTTTTTGACGTTCGCTGCTCTGAGGGGTAACCGACAATGCGACTTACAAAATGTTACTTTATCTAAGGTGCGGCATTGTGAAGTAAATCGGATAGAATGAAATTTTATACGTAAATTACAGGGTGAATCGATCTTAAGGTTCACTTCAAATTTCACTCTAGTTTTAAGTGAAATTTAAGTAATTTCTCTTTAAACTGAAATGAAATTCACTGGAGTATATCATGCGTACGTTGACTTTACGATCATTGCGTTGTATGATTTTGAGGAAAATTTCACTTTTCAATTTAGCATTGAATAGCTGTCGAAGATCTATATATACATGGATAGATAAATCTTTAGATAGTGAAGTTAATTTGTATCATAGAGAATTTAGTATTTTAATACTAAAAAGAGCTAATAGCATTACATTTAAAAAAATGTCAATTCCATCCAAAGTTATTGATAATCGAATTTGATGATATTGCGAAAACATAAATTGTAACTTTTTTCGCAATGTGGGAACATTTTAAAAGCAAGTAGGTACATGATCTTGATTTTTAGAAGTGTTATTCCTTATTATATTATTTAAAATTATCGTTATAGTGTTTACGATAAAAAATATTAAGCGTTCAAATATCCTAAAATTTAAGCTTCTTTCATTTTAACTTACGAAAAAAATCTTCTATATGTTCATCAAAATCCGAGATTCCTAGTTCTGACACTCTCCTACTTAATTATTTTCACTTATTTCAGAAGTTTTTCCGTAACGCGGCTTTAGATAGCGCCGACTCGGTCGAGCGCAGTTGATAAATAAATTTCTTTTTTTAGAAGTGCATACACCAAGCTGATTAAAGCTCGGCGGCTCTTAATCAGCGACCTCAAAATCGCACCGGCGCTACTTGTGACGTTAAAAGATCGTTTAATTGCGAATGACGCGTTGATAAAGAGCGCGCTTATGATTTACAATGCGCCGGGGGTATTTGAATTTCTAATGCGCGTATATATTTCGGAGTTAAAATGCGTTATTGCGAATGAGGCGCGCAGATGCAAAGCAAATGTTTATTCATAGTCAGTATATGATCAGTCCCGAAGTATTTGAAAGTACCATTCGCGATGAATAATGCGCGCTGCCGTATAAACATAAGCGAGAGGGGTAGAGTGAGAGGCGCGCGCGCGCACGTACGTGCCCCAGCGCTTGGAAAAGTGTAATTTCAAGAGAAATTTCCTTGATAAAATCGCGAGCAAACAACTCGTAAAGTAAATATCGGCCCCGTCCAAATATAATGCTTTATCTGTGTACGTTTCATTAGCGCCATACGCGAAGTGCACCGCTGGAAAAAAGGGGGACGCGCGCGCAAATTTTTAATGTCGCTTTAATGCAGCGCAGCGGCGTTACTTATTTACACTCGGATTTCCTTTTGTGCTTTATCCTTGCGTGGCCCGTTTTTTTTTCTGTCTTCTCGATCGAATCGCAAAAAGTTCTTTTATTAATCTAGCGCGTGAAATATTTTTTTCGTTTCAAACGCGCAATAATAAAAATAGCGAATTAAAAATTTTGTATACATACAAATCCTTCAAACTTTTAATAAATTTTACGATTTATTTAAACAACATTATTTTATTAAATCGTAGTACACTTTAATGTGCAAGAATTCTCACTTTTACATATACGCCTTGACACGATCGCGTGACATACGTCGATTTCAAGTGCAAGGCACTTAGCGAGACAAAAAAAAAGTCGAGCAGTCCCGGCGGACTATAGGATCGTGTGCTCGGATGGGGGCTTGCGGTCCCGGGCCGTGTGTGCTCAATGATTAGATATCTAAAGTTACAAAATGTGTATGTGCACGGGGCGCCGATAAAGAGCTTCGCGCCTTTGTTTGGTCATGCGCCCGCCTCCTTTTTTTTCGCTCTCCTCCACACGCGACGCCACCTTCGCAGATGCGCTATCACGCATCTGTCGGCGCGCAAGCGAGCAAGCGCACAGATGATCAAACCGACGGCGCGCGGAAGCGTCAATATTGACATATCGCCGCCTATGGGTTACAGCGCCGGTGCAAAAATAACGCTGGAAATTGATTCCGCACATCATCCCCCTTAGGCCGCCGGCGGCGCTAATCAGCGACAAGGACGCGCGCGCGGCTTTCGCGTATCGCGATTGCGTCATCTTGAATGATGGTTGCGAGATGTTTCGAAATTCGAAGGAAGCGCGCGCTCGACTTTAAACTCGTTAATCTTAGCGCTCGGTGTGGGTAATTGAATCTTTGCCGCAAGAAGCTTTACCTTACGAGGTATAAGTACTGCTGTTTATTGAATTAACGTTTAGATGTCGATAAAATCAGGAATGACTCGGTCATCGCCACAAAATAAGATTCATAAAAAAATGAAGTTTCATAACACGATGAAAATGCAATAATGCATGAATATTTTTTCTAATAGTAAGATTAACAAAAAATTAGTTTTTCATAACAATCTCAAAACCAGTAGCATTCGATTAACTGCAAGTAAAGTACACTTATATAGCATACTATTATAATATTCGAGTTCATTTTTCATAATAAAACCTGTCATTATTCAATCTTTTAATTCTCTGTAGATGTACTATAAAAAATCTACAGTGTCCGTTTGCGACTCGATATACGACCACCAGACGCGTTAAGCAACTGTCCCCCGAGAATCCTTCCCAGGGGCATGAAAAAACATAAAAATTTTCTGGGCTTCAGGCGGCTACCGGATGCATCATCTCGCCCGCAGGGCAGCGGACAAACTGGGTGTACCAGCAGGAAACTAACCGATTTTCCTCTCCCGTGCGCGCCGCTAAATAGCCCGAAGCCCTTCGATTTTCGGATTAATTCGTCGACGACGTCCCCCGCTCGGTGATAATTTGCGCGAAGGAGAGAGAAGAGAGAGAGAGAGCCAAGCTCGTATAATACAATTACGGCTTTCGACGATCGCAATCGACCACCCCTCCCCTCCCGGAACCATTGAGAGGTGGATTTCTCTATCTTCCTCGCTCTCTCGGACGGCTTAACTTCCCCCTTTTAGTTTCTCCCCCTTTATGTACGAGGGGCCATTGCTTTTCTCCGGCTTGCGCGCGCACTGCTCGCTAATTGTCGAGTTCGAGGGCCGCGTTACGGTTCGACATCTTAAATTACCCTGGGAAAGGGATAGTTTACCGGCATTGTCAAGAAAACACTTTAATCAGCACCCATTCCTTCTATTGATTTCTGACGGTACTTTTGCTCTTGCTTTTCTTCGTTATAATAGCAATTATATATAAAAAATAAATGATTAAATTTAGTTTTAATTATAACGAAAGCGATTATAGGATTATCCTAAATATATGACCTAATTTTTTATATCTTAAAAAGGTGAAGGTTGCAGTATGATTAAAAAAATAGGTATTAACAAAATATGTACCAAAAGAATAATAATCTCTCTATAAATATTAATAAGATGATAAATCAGTCACGAATTCGAATAAATGAATATTCACTGAAGAATAAGTCAATATTAATTAATTAATTTATTAAATAGTAATATCTTTTAAGCACTTTTGAAACTTATTTTTTTTATTACTTGTGGACCGAAAAGAAACTGATTTACGAAATGACTTGTTTTTGGCCTAGAATAGTCGAAAAATTGTTTCAAAAATGTTTTAAAAATAATCGATTTTTACCACAGCAAATTAGTAATAGTAAAACCGAGCATGAATTTTCTTATTGCACCTGCTCCTTCACTTTCCATTTAAAGTGCCATCTATTTTTTCAACAAGTACTAAAATCTATCTTACAATTCGCTCTGAAACACGAACAAAATCGATAAAAATTCCCTCAAATAAACCCCGATAAAAGAAAAACGCGTCATCCTTCCATCGAAAGCGATACTGAAAAAAGTCCCGAAGTAACCCGTCGGTAAGCCAATACCCCTTAAAAACCGCAGCTCGCGCGAGCAGTACGCGCGTCCACGCGCGGCGCGCAGCCGGTAGCGCATCCGCGGGTGGGAGGGCAAAAAAGGCGGCTTCCCCCGGAGTAACGCGAGACGCGGGGCACCGCCGCCTCCTTCGGTTACTTCGCGCGTGCACAGGCCGAACTCCGGCAGCCGCGCCGAGTAAGTAGGTTTCACGCGAGTTTGCCTCCGCGCACTCGAGAAACTCTCCGGTTTCCTCCTCCACCTCCGCGCGGCTCTTTCCCCGCCGAGCGAAATATTTCTTGCGCCGAAAAGTTTCGACGGGCTGTACACGCTCGGCTTCTGCGTCTTCCGTTATTAAAGTTCCCCGTGGCAGTTATCGCGACTGCGCCGGGTATTAAATGTTTCGGCGGCGGCGAATGATATGAAAGAAAGAGAGGAGAGTTTGTTCCTCGGAGTCGTGTTTTTCGTGCCCGCGGGGGCATTTGCGTGATAATGACTTAATTGCAACTGGAAGGGACAGCTGACTAATGCGGTTAAGTTTCCTTTCCTTTTAGTTCTTCAATAAATTCATTCTCGTTATTATTATTTCATAGTTTTTATTGGCATCAACGTTAGTGACATTGCCACATGGATAGTAAATTAATGTTTTTTTAATAGCGCGTCATATATGTAGAAATAGTATCTATTATGGGTAAAACGATTTTAAACGATTACCTTTTTTGTCATACTTTCGAATGCAAGTGCTTACGACTAAATAGCGTCTAAGTGTGTTAAGTGGCCAATGATTGATACAACGGTTTATTTCTACACACGGCAGCATAAAAGCTCGCAATCCTACAGAAATGTACAATAAAGTTTTTTGTGCTCTCCTCGGCTATACAGAAACTTAACCACTCAGCCGCATTATGTTCTCTATATGTTGCAACGAAAGACCCGCAGTCCGCCCGAGCATGAAACGAGAAGTTTTAAATAATACCTTGCCAAACAATCGAAGACACTTCACTCAACCACGCAGTCGGCACCGAAAACAAAAGAAAAACTCGATCCGTCGTTTAACTACTCGCGGAATCCACGTACGCTGGTATACATGTAGATATATACCCAGACTGCACCGTCAAAAAAAAAGGAGTAATCGAACGTTAGACACGCGAGCGGCGAAAGGATCGGACTCGCCGAGGAAAGGAGGGGAACCACAGAAAGCGGAGCAAAGGGAAGAAAAAGAAAGGCGCAGCCGACGGCTATTGTTAACAAGGAAGACTCTCGGCGAGTTTTTCCCGATACACCGATCGCGCGCGCACGGCTCACTTAGTCCGCGATCGCGTCCGACAAAACGGGAATGCGTATAAATATTTAAAGCGCGGCTCTCGCGCGCCTTTGTCCGGCGCCTGCATTCTCTTCTCTTTTTTTTCCTCTCTCTCGTCGGGTCCCGTTCGATCGGTCCTCCGGCGCGCGCGCGGCTTCTCTCTATTCTCGGGCGGCGCTCGGGAGCGAATCGATCGCGCGAGCCCCTGGAAGGACGCGCAGAGGCGGCGGCGCGTTTCTGCTCGCGTGCGCGCTAAATCAATCGCGCGCGAGATTTATCAAGTGCGCGCGATGAGCTTTTCCGCCGGCTTTTACTTTCCCACGCTCTCTCGCCGCGCGAACGGTTGCCTTTCCTGCGGCTTATTTTATTTGTCCGCTTTGAGCACTCACCCTTCTCTCTATCTCTTTCTCTCGTTCGAGGTGTGTAAAACGCAGAAATACCTTTGGGATGATTTATTTTCATAAATTATTTGATGATGCCATTTAATTTACTGGCTAGAGTCCTTAGTCAAGATGTAATAGATAAAAAGTAACGGTTATTGATTAATAAGATAATGCTGTTAAAATTTCGACAAGATGCTAAAACAGTGTACTAGAAACTGACTGTGAAGATCTTGGGTATCTGTTTAAAAGGCGCACGATCAAGCTGCCTAATGTTAATTACACTCGACTCCCTTTGAATCTGTTAGAATTTTTTGAAAAATTGCAAGGTCACATGAAAAATTTAGTTTCTCTCATCAATATACAATGATAACGAGAGATTCAAATTTCGCGCCATAAAGTCACTTCGGTTTTCTTTGACGCGAAATAAAATTTTCATGCGATGTTTTACACGATTTGTAGCGGAATAGAAACCAATGTTAGAGTACATTTTTATTTAAGAAATCAGCTTACTGGATTAATTAGTAAGACGTGTGTAGATTGACCTTAATGATTTTAATTTAAATAATTATTACTACTTTATCACTACATTGAAAATGAATGTTTCACAATTTTAGTTTCAATTAATTAACATTTTTGTCGTTTTTCAATAAAAATCCTGATTCTATCCGTAACAGCGTGATACACAAATTTAATCGGGAGTATTAAGAAAAAAAGAGAAAGTGTTGCAAATATGTATTCTCAGGGGCTCGATTGTGGACTTGTATCATTTTCGCGAGGGAAAGAAGCCACGCGAGGGGCATTGTGTTACAAAGCGATTCCATCGGATGTTAAATTCAAATAAAGGCGCAGGGCCATTAATCTAGCCCACTTTAGGGGCGGAGGGGTAGTAAGAGAGCAGCGGCAGCCCCTCGCGGCCATTCGTCACGAAATCCGTCCCGACAGCGCCTTAATTTTGCACTTTTCAAGTCTCATCGAGCAAACAGGAAGAGCCGACAGAGAAGCCCGCACCTACCACCTCTGTAATACCCACCGAAAAAAGGAACAGAGTACACAAAGGAAATGACGAGGACGGCGGCGGTGTACAAAAATAAAGGAGCGCACAGGTTCGAGTGCAACCCCCTAAAAAGAAGAGAGGACCTCTCCCCTTCTCGGTCTTT
Source organism: Eurytoma adleriae (assembly GCA_900480045.1). NCBI lineage: Eukaryota > Metazoa > Arthropoda > Insecta > Hymenoptera > Eurytomidae > Eurytoma > Eurytoma adleriae. The sequence continues at coordinate 48,668 of UXGC01000232.1, forward strand.
TTCTTTTTTTTTTTTGTTCCGGCTTCCTGTCGGCCGGGGAGATTCGATCGACCGTTGGCGCGCTCATCTCGGAGGGCGCGCACGCACACACACGGGGGGACGCGAAGAATGAAAGCGTGCGAGCAGTCGACCAAACACGGACCGAAGAATGAAGTGTGTTAGGGCATTTAAGGAATTAACCGACCGAGTCAGCGGGGACCCCATCGGGAGGGGTGCGCCGCGCCAGTTGCGCAGATTACACCGCCGAGCGACGAATTTTATACCCCCGCCCGAGGATTTATCGCTTTAATTTGATGATACGGAAATGAAACGTTCGAGCGCCCGGGCATTAGTCCGATCGGCGCCTGTGCGCTCGTTCGTTCAACGGCGTAATTATACAAATTGATACCGTAGAACGGCCGCGGGCTAAATAGCGATGAGCAACTGTAGAGATATTATATTATTTTTTTTTCGTAGGATTTATATATAACAGTTTGTTTTATGGTTTGTATAAACAATATTTATCAATGCGAGCGGGATGACTTTTTGAGCAAAACTCAATTCCATTTGGAACATTATACTGCGTTGAATGCAGGCAAACATCGAATGAGTCGGCATAACGTTTTCGCTCATGAAACGCTCTTTGACGGTAAAAACCAATATTTTTGACGTCTCTTTTATGCGCGTGCCGTATACCACCGACGATATTCAATTTCAAAATGCTTTATGAAGTTATACCGATTATACGAGGTTAAACTGCACTACGCTCACCCCACTGAAATATTTTTAAAGGCGACGATTCGCCTCTTAAAAGTAAATGATGTAATAATGACAAATACGATTCACTTGTATCGGCATCATAGTCACACCAAAACAAAAGAAAAAGATGAAGTACCCCTCCATGGCCGGTGGTCCAATTTTTTCGAGCCCCCGCGCAAAAAGTGTTTCCCTGCGTCATCGCGTGATAGCCGTGATTCATTAGTTGCAAATTCGCCGCAAGAACCCCGAGGGAGCAGATGATCAATTAACAGCTACACTCCGCAAGGGCCACTTTTCCCTTCCGAGAAATCCATCGGTTCGGAGCAGCCGCGTCGGAATCGCCAGCAAAATTGCACGAGCTCGGCGTAAAATTATATAAGAGCAACTGCAGGCGCGAGCACAATAGGGTAATCGCGCGCGTATAAGGCAAACACGCGAGCGGCAAAAGCGCGGGATAATGAGCGGGGGAAAGGGTCACCCCGGCAATTGCGCGACGATCAATAAAGCCGCGACGGGAATAATATTTGCGCCCGCGAAAGTGTTTTCGCAGCGGGGAAACGACACGCGGAGAGGACACTTCGAGAGATCGAGGGGGGAGGGGTAGAGTAAAAAAGAAAGAAAAGGAGCGAGCGGACTCGATCGCGTTTATTTGCGGAGGAAGTCCGATTAATTTGCGGGGCTAATGCGCCCAGTGGATTTTGGCGCGAGCGCGCGGTGTGTATACGTGTAATTTGGTCGGCCGGCGAAATTGATATCGGACGCGTGTGTATTTTGAGCGGCGAGCGATTATTTCCTTGGTGCTTCGGTAAATGAGAAACAGCGATTGAGCAAGTAATTGGGTATTTGAAGATGATTCGCTTCAAACGCGCTTATTAGGATATTAACGAAATTATACGGGACTTTGTTCGTGACACTTGTCATATTCTGCCCTGGTTAATTAATCGAGCGTTAAATGTACATTACTTGCAGATTAGTTAATACGACGTTAATAATACAATAAACGTTCGTGATAATTCATGCGTGCACAGTAAAGTTTGATTAATATTTAGAGTCCTAATTCTACAATAAATTAATAAAAAACGTGGGGGTCTTATTTTTTATTTTTACTTGAAATTTTAAGACGCAAGAACGAGTTTTTACAATAATATTAGTAATATTTGCAATCATACATGATAAAAAAATATATATGTTTATATAGAAGGGCAATAAATACATGTCCTTTACAAAAAAAAAAGTAATTTCTCGGGTCGTGTTGGACTCCGCAAGGACTCTGACCGATAAACTCGCGCGTCAATAATCACGGATAGACAATTGGCTAATACGGCGTCCACCCACGTCAAGGGCGAATCGAGCATCGACGGGGCAACTCTCACGAGAGATAAGGAAAAAGCCTGGTAGCGGAGATGGAGAATCGAGGCAATTCCTCTACCTCTTTCTCCCTCGGGGGAAAAGCTCCGCTCGTTTTTTTTTTCGCCTACACGTGTGCCGCCTCGCCCCGGGGTGAGAAAATGGGATTCGCCTATTTGTCTTCGGGGCTGGCGGAGGTCGTATCGGCGTCGCTCCGAAACTCGGTCGAGTCGATGCGCTCGGGATTACGGGGGCGAAATTGAAATCGAGAGAGAGAGGGAGAGAAATATATATATAACTTGGTCGTGAGTCGAGAATTTGCGGGATCCGGTAGGAAAGCCGGAGCAGGGAGGAAGAGTCGATTAATCGGGGAAAATTCGGCGGGATTTTTCGGGGCCAAGTTTTGGCTGGAACGCCGGGGGTGACTGCCGAGAAAACGAGCTGTTAAGGAATTCCCCCTTGTCCCTTATGTTATGCTTCAACACGTACAGCTTATTTTTTATTGATGATCAAATATTTTACGAATTAATACAGTATTTTAAATTAATTTCAACATTTACTACTGTATTTACGATTGATTTGTAATTTCATGGCGAACATACCTTATTCATCGCGTAAAAAATGATATTTATTAATAAAATAATACTTTTTTATAGCGACACATATTTTCACTTTGATTATAAACACACATTTATTTCCTATTTTATAAACTTCGAGAAAAATTTAAATATTCATCATGAGTTAAAAAATAGCAAATAGTAGCATGTATTTATTTATTATAAAAATTAATTTAATTCAATCTAAAAATGACAAAAAAACAATTATTTCTATGAATTCATTTTCATTCAATGAGAACAATTGTAAATTTTAATTGATGTGTTCTTATATAATGTATTAGTTCTACAAATTTCGTGATTCCTTCGGTACTTTTTAAAATTTTCAATAAATTTAGTGACATTTGATCGCGTAACATAATCATTGTCTATAACAAAGAAAATAATAATTTTAGTAATTTAGTATAAACAGGTAATAATTACCTAATCAGTAATCTCAATATTCGAGGTTTATATATAATACTGAGACGACAGACTTGTTACCGGAAGAAATGCTTTAAGAGTTCATCTAGCAGTGATAAGTGTACTAGGTAATATTATTATCATCGAGGTTTAAACGCGTTCCAATTTAAATGAGTTTGAGTGTTAATTTATTAAAAAGTGGTTAGACAAAGTTTACCTTAAAACAATTTGGTAATGTAATTATGCGCAAATCCAATTTACAAAAAAAATGGACGCATGAAATACCCGCGAAAATTCAATTGAATTTCACTATCGTCACACATTTTTTTTTTCGATATCACTCGCCGCGCCGCGTTCGGACACGTGCTCGCGAAGCCTTCTAATTTCTATACGAGCGAGTGGGCGACATCGTTAAATTGCGCGCGAGCGTCCATGTATATACAATTTGCCGGTGGGGTAGGCGACCACCGCCGCCGCTCGGCCACCCCCGCGAGCCCCCCGCGATATGCATTGGTAATTACGCGGCGGAATGAACGAGCCGGCGTTACGTGTAATTGGCGCGCGAGCGGGTATTATAAACTCCCATTGTGCAAATATACAAGCGATGCCGGCCGCCGGCGCTGCTAATTCGAGCGACTGCTTTACCTAACGAACGCAAAAATATTGTGTTGCCATGCGGCCGACCTGCTGCTCAAACTTTCCAGCGTATCGAGAGTACGAAAAAAACTTTTTTGTGATGATTAACGAAATTAACGTGAAAAGAATACTTAAGGCTTCATTCTTTGAAATGATTATTGCCATAAACGAGTGTAGTCGTGCTCTTGATTACAGTATAGAAAAAATTACTGTAAATGTTTGTAGGTGATGTAGGTGAGAATGTACTAAACGAATTAAAAAATAATGATTGTTATTTATGATAAAATTTTTAAAAAATGTTGGTAATTAAGTATGATCCCAAGTTAAAAAAATCTGTAGTAAATTATCTTCTCAGTGCACTTCTACTCTTCTCTTCACTACTAGACATACCGGTGGTAATACTTAGAAAAAAACACATGAACATAAAAAATGACCAGTTCAACTTCGTGGGAGGCTAGGCAAATTTCGGTGCGCGGTGACTGAGTAACATTTGCCGTACGTGCAGGGGCGCGCATTAACAAAATGCGAACGGAAAATTTTCGCGAGCGTGGATACAGTGCGACGCGATAATCGGGTTTTGCGCGGGGCCGCGCGTAATGCGCTTGGACGCGAACAATCGTTCGTTTCCGCGCAACTTTGCTCGGATTTTATCGGCCCGAATAAATTGTAATCTTCATTACCGATGATTATACGCGCCGCTCGCTTCCCCGCCTCCCTCTCTGTTTCGCTCTCGCTCTCTTTCTCTCTCGCACTCTCGTTCTGTCGCTCGTCGGTGAAACGTACCGAAACGGTCGCGCGAATCCCTCTTTATGGAAGATGAAACGATTCGCGCCGGTGCATTATTGATCACTCGGCTTTTTACGCAATGACCGTTAATTTATGGAAAAAGTGGGTGCGATCGAATTTTCTGGCTGCGGTGGACTTTCCAATTTCGTTATTTTGAATACGGTGGGTTTAAGTGACAATCGAATGATTTATTGTTGAGAATTATCATTCTGAGTTATTCCTTTTTATTAAAAATTGTAAACGATTGGAAAATGTTTGTTCACCGATACTGATACTACTGGTACACTGTAAATAATTGAATTGCATTTAATAAATTTACGGTAATTACTTTTACACGTGCGCTTTTCAAAATGAATGTTAATTAACCTCTTCTTGTATATATTCTTGCAATAACTTTTTAAAAAAAGAATATAAAATTGAAAAAAATATGAAAAAAATGTTAGATAAGTAACAAATGTTTTGAGATGATAAATAACATTCTAAATATTATTATTTCTCTTGCTTTAAAAATTTGTATTTTTTTAAAAAAACACGTCATTAACAATGATGCACTCTAATTAAATATTACGTTTTAATTAATATATTATTATTACATTGTTATTTTCCAATTAATATTAAGTTTTCATAAAAAGAAAGAATAAATTCAAGATTGATATTAAAGTATGCAAGAGGAGTTTAATAAAGTAGTTTGAGAAAATGCAGTAAAATTTTGTTTGTGAAATAAAAATGTTTTATATAAATTTATAAAAAAGCGGTAAATTTCGAAACTTAATATTGATAAAAAAGGGTACACTATCTATCGGTTATACAACTTGCTTTAAAATTTACAAACAGTAGCAGCATCGCTTTGCGAACTCTTAAATTTAAACAATAAACGAAAAAAGCTACACCGTCAATATTTTTCATCGACGCTGCGCCGTTCAATCAACAGTCGCCGCAACAAATAACAAGCAACGCGAGCGGAATCGGTAAATGGAATTTTTATCGCGGCCCGACGGCCGCGCGCGGTTGCACATTGCGCGCGCTCGCGAACGACCAATGAAAATCCGCGCGGCATGTGCGCCGGGCATCAAACATCCGGTACAATGGCCCGCGAAGCGAGTCGGCGCTGCAGGTGTCGGCGTTGCGGGTCGACTCGGCTTAACGGCCCTGCCCTCGGACGTAAGGCCGCCGCTTAACGCCCCGGCCCTCGGCCGAGTTATTAACGAGTCTTGACCGGGGGGATCGGTTTACGCCCGGCGGAGCCGAAGTTACAGATCGACGGCTGTTTCGAGATGCCCCGAGTGCCTTGTGCGCCGCGCGTGTTTTTACGGCGATTTTACGACGGACGCTTTCGCGCGCGCCTTCCTTTTATTTCTATACCTGGAATATGGATGGAGCCGAGATGCTAAAGTTCGTTGTTTTACCATAAAAATTTTATTATAATTTTTAGTGTTTTTTTCAAATATTTAAATTTATAGGGCAGTTTGTTCTGTAATAACACTCTATACACTGAAAATATCAGTAATTTCAAACTAAAGATTTTTTTTGAAGATAAATATATTTTGTATATTTTATACAAAGTTGAACGAGCGAAGTTTTACTTATTCACCTTTAGAGAGTCTATAGTTGATACGCTAAAGAAATATTTAGTTGAAACGTACTTTGAGTAAAAATAAATGAATTTTTATTGGCCTCAGAAATGAATCAGACGTAGGTATCAAGTGCATAGTCTCCAAATCCCCGGTACAAAAAAAAAAAAAAAAAAATTAGTGTACATAAAGCAACGCACCGAGAGTTTGTTTTAGATCTGCTTCGGGCGGGAGCTTAAAGAATCACACCGGTAAAACGGCGGCCGATAATCGAGGCTAAATAAACGGCGCGTTCGCGCCCGAGTGGCGCATGTGTTTGCTAGAAAAATAAAGACATTTCGGGGCGAGGGAGAGAGAGAGAGGCTGGACGGGCCGGCGGGAATAAAACGAGCCGATGCGTAAAAATAAACGGGGAGGAACGGCGAGAGAGCGAGCAGATGAGCAGCGGAAATAACAAAAACCGGAGTCCGAAGGGAGCACTCGATCACAATGGGGGGATAGAGATCGCCGGGGCCCCGGCTCGAGAGCGGCACAACGGCCGACGCAGCGTCAGCCCGGACCTCGGGCTCTCGGTCTCCGCGCGCGCATTGCCCCTCCGTTTTGTTTCACGCTACTTTGGCAGCGCCGCCGCGCTTTGCTTCCTCTCGCATGCTGTACACGTGCTGCGAGTGCTTGTAGGAGATTTTTTTCCATTGACTTTTCTTTTCTAGTTTCTATCATTAGTTTTGCATTACTGCACTTTTTTCAATAGTTGAAATTGGGTGTCTGCATGAAAAATTCCATTAGATCGGCAGATATTAAATATTGCAAAATAATCGACAAGATTTTTTCAAATAAACGAATATTAACAAAAGCAGCAGTTTCAAGTTTGAATTTAAGTCAAAGGTATATTTATAATTCACTTGTGAATTGTTGATTTGTACGAAATATAATTTACAAATTGTTTTGAATAATTTAATTATCCAGAAAACAATTTATTTTGAATTATTTTTTGTATAATTCAACAATAGTGAATTATGAATGACGTCTCAAAGCAAATCCAAAATTGTATAAAATATTTGCAACCCTGGTTACTGCATAAGTGAACAATGCACTCGCGACGTCACACGAATTTTCAAAGTATGATATTATTAAATTGAAAAAATAAAAATACGCGTAGCTTATTTTTCCACATTCTATCTGACGGATTTAACGTAATATTTTTTTTATGCAACCCTGCAGTTGAAGAAAGTGCATAAGTGAAGAATGCACTTGCGACGTCACACGAATTTTCAAAGTATGATATTATTAAATTGAAAAAAGAAAAATACGCTTAGATTATTTTTCGACCTTCCATCTGACGGATTTAACGTAATATTTTTTTTTATGCAACGCTGCAGTTGAAGATAGTGCATTATAAACCTGTGAATCGCCTACGAAACAGCCGGCATCGGGAAAACGTAAAGAAAAACAGTTACTCCCGCGCCGTAGGATTCAGTCGAGCCAAAACACAATTAACAGAGCAAACCCGAGTGAAACCAGTTACTTCCTGAGGCACGGCCTTCGAACGAGCCCCAAGAAATTCTTTCGCTCCTCTCCAATTCCGCCGGCGCGGCTCTTTCCTTCGCTTAGCCGTCGCCGCTCCTCCCCCGGCACCTGTGTTTACACTCACTGTACTTGGCCACGTTCTCTCCCTCCCTCTACGTCCCTCTCCTTCTTTTTTCATGACTCGAACGAAAGACGCCGGTCTTTTCCGAGCCTTACCCACCAGCAACAGCAGACGGCCGAGGAGAAAAGCACGGAGGAGGTCCGGGGGCTGAAAATTTTACGGGTCCCGGGGCGCTAATAGGATTAGCAGATTAGACCGTGAAAAGTTAAGGGGAGGAAGGTAAAGAGAGAGAGATGGGGAGAGAGGGGAGAAGACGAGACCCCTCGGTGCGCGCGTACGAGTGTGCGATCGGCCTTTTGCCTGCGCGCAGGTACGTATACACCCCGGAGAAAGAGGAGAAGGCCATAGGCAGTTCGGTGGCTCGAGTTGTAGCCGTGGGTACACAATGAGAAATGGCGTAATCTCGGTTTTCGCCCGTCGACTGGTCGAACGCGACGCAGGTCCGGCCAATGTAAAGGTCCTCGTAGAGGTGAATTTCAGGGGACCATTCGAGAAATTCGATCTTCTCGTCGCGTTGTTTACTAAATAGGTATTAGCTCGTTTGAAGGAGACGAAATTTGAGGAAGCCAAAATTCTTGGACATCTCATTTTTGCTCTTATGAAATTTCAAAGCGCAAGCAGATCGATACGTTATCCACAAATATTTATTTTATTTAATAAAGATTAGAATAGGATACCTGTTGAAGAACCTTCTAATTATCTTTTAACGATAATGAATAATAAATGCTTTTGTAATGTTCGTACACATTTTTTTCACCGAACAAGAAATACCTAAAACACTAGTCAGCGAAATGCAGCGTGTGAAATATAAGTATATATGGGATATGAGTGGATGATAAGCAGGTCAACGACCGGTTTGTTTTTTAACAAACCTCAACATTTGTTTTGTGGGCGAAACACACCGGCGAGGAGATATTTATTTATTTATTTTTTATTGTTTAAAAAATTTGTTATTAGCCTGAGATACACCGATCCGGCGGAAAGGAAATAAGTGATGCGCTGCCGAGATGAGGCCGCCGTGACTTGCGTTCGCGTCAAGGACGCCTCAGTTGTAATTAGAAGATGCTCGGCAGTGCTCCCAAGAAATATGTACATGTTGTTCATTCCAACGAGGTGAGCCGAACGAAATTTTTTTTATTTAATACACACCGTCACCAGTGAAAACCGTTAGAGTACACGACCTTTGATTAGTTCAGAACTATGTTTGAAGTTAAATGAAGTTTTTTGTCGAGGTAAACGACCAGGGTAAACCTGTTTTAAATGATAAAACGCCAATAGATACGGATATCTGTCAATTATATACAAAGCTTATATTTCGTTAGCAGCGAACATACTGATAATAAAATAAATTATAGATTTCCGTTCTGTATATTTGATAAAAGAACAATTTATCGGTTACATCAGAAACACTAAAACATATCAGCATTTATCAAAATATTTGAAAATGTTTACCAAAATATATATTCTAGTGTGCCTCATTAAAATCGTTTTTGCGGAAAGCCCAGAGTCCCTGTTGCTTACGTATACATTATTCTCACCGGTCCATTGTAGCCAACGCGAATTTACTGTGAAGCGAAAAGGCCAAATATTTCCCGCCTTATTTTCTCTCATATGTACATTTACGGATTTCCGAGCGCATAATATACGAGGGTATACGAGTTCGCCCGAGGCTTTTTAAAAATTAACGCTCGCTCAGTCTCGCTCGCGGCGAGTGTGAATAAAACGCGTGGTACGCCGGTGATAAGGTGATCGAGCTTATATCTTTCTCTTTTCCATTTAATGAGCTGCGCGGGCTCGCTCGTGGAAATGTTCGATTTTCTTGGCAAATATTTTTTTCCATCGCACTCGTGCTCTCGAGTGTGGGTGTGTTTGCTCGAGACATTGTTTTCAGAGCAAATGAAAATTGTTTTGACAGCTGTTCATCGCAACTAATCACACCTTTAGCCTCTCGGCAGTGTTCCGTTTGTTTGCTAATGTAAAAATAATTTATTCTTTAATAAAAAAGAGAGTTAGTTGATTTATTAACATAAGGCTAGGTGTAAGCTATGTTCGCATAAAAAAATATCTTGTGTGTACGTTGCTTATGTTTTAAAAAAGTGTAAAGGAGATAAATAATGAATAAAATTAACAAATGGTCAAGCAAGAAAATTGTATTCGTTGATTAATCAAAACTCGACTTTCGAGAGGGTAAATTATAGCACCAGATATGCACATTATCACGCGTGGGCCAATAAAGGAGTTACAAAAACATAATGCGAGCACCGCAAATATTTATACATCTGCACACACAAAAGCCTGCCTCACATTCACCTCGATTCTCCTATATCGCATTACGCACACCATTACGACCACATGGACATTTCAAAAATCACGCGGTTGGAAATTACACGTCGCACGACGCGAAAGAGTACGCGCACACGTCAAACGCGTCCAAAGACAAATAACGCGAACAAAATTGTTTGCTCAACGAGGCAGGAAAAAAAGGCACAATAACGCGCGCTAATAATTCATTCCCGACTTTGAACCGCGCACCCCTATTTGCGCATGCACAGCGCGAATTTCGATGCACTTTAGATGCGCCGCGAGGCCGCGCGTAAAAACCGAATACAACCGTGTAGGTGTACGACCTAAGCCCAGGGGGGGTCGGGGGAGGAAACGAGCCGCGAGCTTTTTCCCGGCGGACGCGAGCAGTCGGCACTCGCCGAGATGAGATAGCCGCGTCGCGAATGAAAGCTCGCGGGGGCCGTAAAAGCGCGATCCCGCTGGCCGATTGCCGGGGAGCTCCACGGATTGCGGATGCACTCTCCCCGCGCAATGGCTTTTTATAATTGAAAGTCTCCCCCCGACCCTCGCTTTTGTGCCGCGCGCATTGTTTAGATCCGCGGGCGCGATGACTTTCCTCCTGCGGGAGTTGGCGGAGATCTGGAATTTGGTACATAACACACGTACGGCGAGATATTCCGTAAATTTAGCTGGAATCAATTACGAACTGGCGATAGGCTATCCGACGGTCGCATCGAACGTCGCGGCGGATAATAAAAATCAATCGAGCAAATGGCACTCGCCGATGTGAGCATTAACTTTTAGTGATTAATAATATTTCCCCGTTTTATCCTCGAGCATAATTTATACGGTCTTTTGAGTAAACAAGGGTATCATGTGATGGTTCAATGAATGGAATCGTAATGCTCGTTTGCTTTTGCATTAATTTATATTGATGCGCGCAGACACTGAAACAATAAGCGGGAGATTACTTCGCCGATAGCGATATCTCCAAATCGTCGTTAAGAATTTAAACATTGAAAAAAAATGAGCGTGTAATCACCAGATAAAAATAACACTCGAGTGATATAATAAGTGTTCGCGCGCATTTTTCCGCGGAGTAAATTTTCGCTCGAAAATGTAACGACGGAGTAAACACAAATTATACTCATACGCGCGCGTTTAATTTACGAATTTCGCGCGGCGAACTTTGTACAAAGGAAACGCACCGGCGCGACAAAATGCCTTAATGACACAAACATTTGTTTGTCCCCTCGAATTAAGCCGCGAGTGTACGCTTGCAAAAAGTTTCTCAAAATATTGCGCAACGCTAAAAACAAAGTGTTCGACGCATTGGTTCGAGGGATCGTGCCGGGGGCCGTGAAAAAAAAGAGGCGCGCTCCGAAACCCGGCGCGTCACTCCTATCATCATACTTAGCGCGTCCGAGATAAGCCCCCCCGAGGCCCCTCGGACGCGCGCGTCGGCATTTTCTCTCCTCCTCCTCTGCGCGCGGCCGATTCATTCACGGCGGCGACGCGGGCATCATTAGTCAGGCGGCGCGCGTGCGAGCACCGAGCGTAATTGCGCGATTCGCGCCGCCGCATACGGACGCGCGCGACTTGTGCAACGGCCCGATGTTATAATCGGCGGGACGGAATTTTTTCGCAGGCTCGTTCCTTCGTTCCTTCTTTTTCTCCCTCTATTTTCTCCGATCGCTGAGAAGCCCGCGCTCTGCCCTCCCTCCCTCCCGCCCCGAGATTTATTGTGCACATCCGGCCGTCTGCCGAGCGCGCACGTGCGAACGTTTTGTATGTAGTTATTGAAATGAAGGCGCCGCCGGCGGCTGCTGACAAGGCGGCCGTTTCGATATTTTTGCTCTGCTGCTGCTTTTTTTTCTTCCTTTTTGTCGAGTGCATAGTTTTTTATTATTATTATAGTTGTCCGATTAAAATATATGCGCCGATTGCAGTTGCATTGTTTCGTTTTTAGAGGGGACGTATTTTTGTTGTATCTCTCGTGAAATTTATGCGAATTGGAAAACGAATTTAAAATTGTAAAATAAATGCGGTGTTTCAAGAGGCAGATTAAAATATTGCCTGGCGGTCGTCTATTTGCACTGTCAACAGACACAATGAGCGACGTGTTTTTCTGTTCGCTTTGATGAAATATTATATTATACTAAGGCAAAGTGTTTGTAAATCACAATTGTACTTTTTTGCGCGTCAAAAAGAAATATTATCAGATCCGACGTTATTTTTCAATAAAATAAAGTACACTTCGAACGATTCGTTTGTAGCAAACAATAATTGCTCCAAATACGTACAAAATAAATATTGATTGTTCGAGAAAAAAAATTTGCGTTTAATGAATTGCATCTGTTCAAATGAATTGTTTAATTTTCCATCTTAGTATTTGAAAATAAGTAAATTGCGATCATTTCGGAGTAATAGTTACCTCATTAAGTAATTATATAGAACTGGCATTCGCTGCTTACGTTGTTTCATAACGTCAAATTCGCGTTACGCTAGCGTAACCCGTTGCGAATAAAATCGCACATCCTGCAGTAGTCGTACGAAAAAAAGGCGACGCTTTATCAACCGTGTAAATAAAAACCCGTTGAAACGACAATTACAGGTTTCACCCGTCAGCATTTCATGCAAGAATAATTAACGCATTAAACGCGATTTTCCTGAAACTTCATTGCCCTCCATAAAATACATCGAGATTAGAAAGAAATAACGCAGCCAACTTATAGCTTCGTCGTAAAAAAACCCGATGTTGAATAGCAAGCGTCGATAAAGAAGCGTGTAAAGGAAGGAAAAAAAAGGTAGTCGGGCCCTCGAAATTTTCAGCGAGCGCGACTAACGAACCGAGACGCGAGCTTCCGCACACATTTTTCTCCTCCCCCCGTGAATTTTCGTGTAAACACTCGAGCTTTTTTCTCGCCACTCCGCGTCTCGATCGATCGATCTCTCCCCCCCGGCGTAATTATATCCGATACACTCGAGCTCCTCTGCCCCGGCGATTCTCCCGTGCAAATATCCGCGCGATTTGCAAGCCCGACAGAAATCACGGCTCTCGGGTTACGCGCGCGCGCAGGTACATAACCGTTCCGCGCGCTTCTCGGGCGAAAAAAGCAGAGGCTGAAGTGTGGCGGGCGACGCAGCGAAATCCGTTTCCGCGACTACCGTTGAACGAGCGGGACGTGCGCGAAATATTCAACGGCCCGGCCGTCGCATCTGTTCGCCTCTGCCTCTTTCGACTCTCCTTTCTCGGGAATTTTACGACTCCGCGCGCCGGGAGAGGAAAAAAATTGTTGACTCGCATTAGCGTCGGATCCCCTGCCTTTTTTCTTTTTTGCTCCGCGTGTCTTTTTTAAACATTTCGAACATTCGCGCGGCCGTGAGCCGTTCGAACTTAACGAAGTACGTGTATTTCGGTATACGTGCCGAAAAATGATGAATGACTTTGACTGGCGAGAAAAGCTTTGTAACTGATTTTAGAACAGTCTGAATATACCGAACTAACTAATGAAGTATGAGTAAATGTGTAATGGTTCGAATGATATTTAAAATTGTTTAAATTCGTTTCACTAATGAAGAGTGACGTAGTTCTAATTATTATTGTTCTAGTATAACGTCTCGACTTCCCGTCGGATAAGTACTTCACTGTACATTCCAAAATAAGCACTACAAAACATTTTGCTCCAAAACATTTTGCTCCAAAACATTTTGCTCCAAAACATTTTGCTCCAAAACATTTTGCTCCAAAATATTTTGCTCCAAACAATTGCTCCAAAAAATTGTTCCAAAATATGTTGCTCCAAAAAATTGCTCCAAAATATTTTGCTCCAAAAAATTGCTCCAAAATATTTTGCTCCAAAACGTTGCACCAAAAAAATTTTGCTCCAAAACATTGCTCCAAAAAATTGCTCCAAAATATTTTGCTCCAAAATTTTGCTCCAAAATATTTTGCTCCAAAAAAATTACACCAAAAAGTTGCTCCAAAATATTTTGCTCCAAAACTTAATCCAAAAATCTTTATATATAAAACGTCATCAAGACTATCGCACATTTTACTCCTTACGCACACCAATCACTTGTGCATCCTGATTTCAAAGTAATTTCGAAAAAGACTCGTATCATCAATTCGATCCGTTCCTTCGTGCTCCGTAAAATTAGCACTTTCCCGGCGGTTACCGCACAATTACCACACTCGGCAAATATTAACCGCTCCGAAAAATAAGTATATAGGGGCAAGGCACGAATTAGCGCAATTTCGCGCGGAAGAAGCCGGTGCCGCACGAAGCGCAAACTTATCCATATACGAGGGGTGAAAAAAAAAAAAAAATAGAGGAGAGATCGTCGGCTTACCGGATGCCGGGCGGCAGCTGCCGCAGCGACAGCTGCCGCGTTGATGCCCGCACTGCTGGGGTACATCCTCTTGGCGCTGAGGTCGAGGCTGGGGGCGGCGTGCGGGGGCCGGGGCGACGGCGACGCGGACGCCGAGGACGAGGACGAGGACGAGGCCGCCTCCTTCGGGCCTCCTGCCTCCTCGCGCTCCCTCCTCGTTATCCCCGGAATATTTGTGGCCTTGCTCCTCCCGCCGTCTCGCTCCGCTCTCCGCTCCTCTCCTCACGCTCTCGACGCTCAGCGGGGAACGAACTGACACACGCGCGCACCACTCCTCCGGGGCCCGCACTGCCGGGGGCTCTCGCCGTTTTATTATATACGTGCGGCACACTCGTATATATGTGTATATCCTCTGCTCGTCCGCTTCACTCGCCCGTCATGCTCGAGCGGCGCGTACGAGTCATCGGAGCAATACACGACGCGCACTGCGGGGACGCACTCTCTTGGGTTTGCACGCACAGAATAATATACGAAGCACACTGCAGCCTGGCACACACTGGGACGAGCGGGACGCGGTACGTCCTCCACGGCGATCGGATGTCAACTAATAGGCGGCAGCGGCGGCGACGAGCCGCTCCGCTCTCTCCCTCTCTCCCCCCACCGCCGAGCGCTCCGCTCCCCCCACCCACGCCTGCCGCTCTAGCCGCCGCCGCCGCAGACCACGTGGTCCCCTGCGCCGCACGGCGGCGAGAAGGGGGGCGAGAAGGGGGCGAGAAGGGGGGAGAGGCAGAGACTTTTACCTGCACCTGGGCTATTCTGGCTTCTGGTTATGTGTGTCCGACGCGGTTTCAGCTACTCTCGGCCGGCTCTGTGTGTGCGCGCCGCCGCGCAGGTTGCACGGACCGTCTGCGGTGTATATACCGCGGAGCTTGGCTGCCGCGTGCTCCGAGCGATGATTCATAAGGATAACGTTGACCTTTTCAGCGGCTGTATGTACGTACGGTTCTCGCGAGCGCGACTGCGGTTTAGTTTTTAGGCGATACTTTATAGCCGCGAGGGCAGCCGCGCGGCACGACGATTACACTTTATCTTTGATGAAAGTTGCTAGTTTTTAGCGTTTCGAACTGCTCGAGTGTGAAAGGAAGTTGTTTTACAATTAAGTATAAAAAAATATGTAGGTTTGAATTGATTTGGTACGTTAAACGGAGAAATTAAAAGAATTTATTAGTGGTTTTGTTAATTTATTTTTATTTAAGGATTAAAATACGTTTTGATTAAAATTGGTTTTTAATATACTTGATTTTATCGCGAATAAAAAATTTCTGATACAAAATTTATTTCGAAATTATTTTAGAAAAATAGAATTTTTCTTCTTTTAAGAAGTATATAGTGTGGAAAAAAGAAAAGTTTTATTCTAGTATTATTTATGAACATTAAATTACACGTTTTGAGTATTCCAGCCATTTCAACTTCAACAATAAAAAACAATCATAGAATATTTATTTAATTTCTTCTAACATTTATATTTATTTCATTATATTTTTGCGATAATAAAATTTTAATTTAAATTTGACCACTATTATATAATTTTTGTTATTTATACATCCTATAGATAATGCGAACGATTAAATTAAGTAGATTTTCAATACAAATCAATACAAATTGGTCATTTATTATTAATTTTATTCAATAAAATATTGTGTACATTATATAATGAAATGCAATTAGAGAATTGCACTGGAGTTTGCATTATTATATATGATTGATTAGTATCTGCTTTTATTTTAATTAATCATAATTAATCAATTTGTTATAATTTTCATTGAAATTCCGTATCTATGCATATTTTGAATAATGCTCCGAATATAGAGCTTATCAAAAATTATAACATCAAACTTAATATAACCCAATAACATTATAAAAGAATATTATAGAGTGATATGAGTTTATTAAATATTATAGTATAATTTTCCGTTTGACAAGTACTGCAGACTTAATTATACATTTTTGAAATAATTAAATTCTATTTTGAAGGATGATGAGATTTACAAACGTAATAAAACAAAAATCGCTTTTTTTACTATCAAAATTCATTCTTCGTTTACAATAATTAAACATATAGTATTTCTATAAATCTGAATTAGTTAAAAGTTCACTAATTTCAAAATAATTGCGCACTTATCACTGCAAATCAGTAAAAATTCTCTATTTTACAGTAATAATATTTAAGTGTTTTGAAGTAAGTGAAATTTTCACTTGAAAAATGCATAAGGTAATTGTTTTTAATTGAGATAATCACTCTTATTGCACTCGAAATTCATTCTTTATTCAGTAAAACATTAAATTCTATTGATAAAATTTTCCATGAATAAAAGAGACCCACTTGAATAAAACGCGTCAGTGATATAAAAATAGTCTCGTGATACAATTACATTGTACGAGACTTGACCATTCTGAGTTGTTCTCGCTCCAATTTTCGATCTCTCATCTGATCAAAATCTAAATCACTACCTGACTGGCTTTACAAAATACGACTCCCTTAAAAATTAAACTCGACGTTGAATTCAATCGCCCCATTAATACTACAAAACGCAGTTAAACTAAACTCTTGACGTCACAGCGTGTCGTTACTCGCAGTGTCGAAAAAAAAAATTGATTAGCCCGTATCAGCGTGGAGCGATCGCCGAAAAGACACGGGTGCGTCGCGCAATCTTCGCAAAGCACGCGGCCCGCGGGCCGAAAGTTTACGCAACGTTTTTGCCGGGCGCGAAATTTCGCTAAACTTCAAAATTCAATTACGCGCGCTCCGCTCCGCGATTTGCATAAGCAAATTGACGCGCGAAATATAAAAGCGCCGCGGCAGATTTCGCGCGCGATTAGCCGAGCGAACGACTTTGTTCCCGCCTCCGGGGGCCATTGTTGTAAGCGAGGCGCGGAAGCTGTTTGTATTCCCGTCGGTAGATTACGGATTTGTGCTTTTTGCGTTTCGTTCGGTGTGCGTGCATACGTGCGAGCTGAACGAGGCGAAGAGAATGATGATGCTACGCGCGCTTATCATTTCTCAGCTGTTCGTGGTGATGAGTTTCCTGCGTGCCGAGATTCCTTGTAGCCTCGTTCCCTCGCTGAACTGTACACTGAGCTTTCTGTGGTCGATTAATATCTAAAAATGTGCAAAAAATTGAATTTTGTTTTAAATGCCTTTATTTTACTCTTTTCATTTGTTAGTAAAAATTGAGAAATCTAATTCTGATATTTCGGTTATAATTCGATTACTTACTGTAAATAAAAATGAACAAATTATGCTACAAAAATTTCTTGATGTTTAATAATGACACTTTTACTTTCAAAATTTAAAGAAAAATTTAATTAATTAAAATTACAAAGTTTTACAAACTTTGTTCCGTGAATTTATTCTTTATTTTAAGAAAACGTGTGCATATCGTTATTTTAAATATTGAATAAGGTAATTCAACACATTTGTTTGTAACGATTCAAATGGTAAAATCTATAAATAATTATAAAACATGAATATTAAAGAGTACTTTTTTATTATTAAAAATAAGTACCTAATAGTTTTAGTTTTTTATGAAACAGAATATTGTAAAGTGATTGCAGTCTAGACGGGTACTTAAAACCTGTAATATTTATTGGAAAACCCATCGTCTTTCTCCGCGAATAATCGCATTGATACTAATTTTCTAAAAATCCGTTCATCAGATGGATCTAAAATTTTTCCGATGTTTTCTTATACCTATCCTTTCTATATCCCTAGCTCAATTAGAGCAAAAGGTATAAAAGGTATTAAAGGTATAAAAAGTTAAAAAATTTATATCAGATTTTTTTTAAATTAAATAAAGTGTTGCAGTGAATGATTATAAGAAAAATTTTACTGTAAAATAGTTATGAGAATTTTCTCTAGAAATGATGGATTCATCCGATGTACAGATTTAGAGAAATGCTATAGCTAGCTTATACCAATCATGAATTGTATATCAACGTAAAGTATTCGAAGAAAGATGATTGATTTCCAATACGATATTACAGGTTTGAAATACGCATCCAGTCTGAAATTACTTTATAATACAATAATACTATATTTTGTCAAAGAAGTTATAAAATCATTTAATCTTTTTTTAAATGATATATTAATAATTTATAATTTATTAAATTCTTTAAACATTTGATTAATTAAAAGCTTCATTTATACATTACACAGGTAAAACATCGCGAAGGTATAAAGCAAAGCTGCTCTGAGAACAAATACTCGAGCAAATTAAGGAACCCACGAAAAGCCCAGCAACCACCTCGTACGAGGCCTTTGGTTTTCTTCCCGCGCGGAATCTCCCCTGTTCGCGCCGTCCCTCTCCCGGCTCGGCCGCAAGGGCGGCAGACTCATTTTTTTTTCTCCCCGCGTCTCTCCTCTCGCTCGGCGCCTTCCTCCTTTTTCTCTCCGCAGCCTCGCGCACGCACGCGCGGCCCCCGGCCTCCTTCGGCGCGCCTCTGCCTCTCTCCTCCCTGTACCACTCGCCAACTTCATCTCGCTCTGGCTCCTTTGTCCGTATTTGTCGCCTCCCTCCTCGCTCATTATTTACCCCCCACTTTTTTACCGCCTTTGTGCCGGGGCCTCCGCCGCGGCTTTTCATTATTGCTTCTCCCTTTAATCACCTTACTTCGTTTTAATATTAATTTTTGCTTTTTTCCCCTCGGAGTGCTTTCAGCCTCCGCTTGCTGCTTTTTTTTCTCTCCCGCGCACCAGCAGCGGAGCAGTTTGATGCGAGCTACGGCCAGCCGGGATTCTGTATCTTTTGAAGTAGTGCAGCGTAAAAAGTTTGCTCGCCGGCCTTGTGCAAATTGTAAATCAATGAAAGATGCCTTTTTCTGCTATATTTGCTTTACGATAAAGAAATAATAAATTTACAAGAAATTTATTCAACATTTTTAGATTGAGTAAGAAAACGAATAGATACAAGACTTTATAACAATTATTTCTGATATTATAGAATTGAGACGTTGCATGAAAAATTCCATTATATCCGTCTCATAGAATATTGAAAAATAAGTGACACGTATTTTTTCTTTTTGCTATTTAATGATTATTAACAAATATATAACAAATTAAACGATGCAGTGTATCTGTATAGTGTATGAATGTGACGCTACATGGATTTTCAAAGCCTGATATTTCTGCTAATAAACAATTAATTGAAAAAAGAAAAAAATACGTTTCGATTATTTTTCAATACTCTGTGATACATAAAACGAAATTAAAAAAAATTCTTCATGTAAAGACCCAATTTAGTGAAATAAATGGTAAATCATTTAATATATCTTATATAAATTCTCGTAATATAAAAATATTTTCAGAAAACGGACAACTTTAGAATGTCTCATACATATTTTAAAAATTAACAATAACCATTTTATTATTATTGTTTCTTAAGATTAAAAGTAATAAGAAGACTTTAGATTTATTATTAAGAGTAATTACATTATACAAACTGTACGGTAGATAATTAAAACAATTACAATATGAAATTATTAAAGTAAAATACTCCATTAATTTAAGTGTTGATGCCACTTAACATTTTTGCTCGCGTTTAATAAATTATTTTATTTAAATCGCAATATTATTTGCGCATTTAATTAATTTATTGTACTTTACATATATAAATTCTGTAAATAAAAAAAATCAATACACTCATTCCAACAACTTGATAAACCATACGAATTAACTTCAACATATTTCCCTAATAAACATATCGATATATATACTATCATCAAAACATAAATAACAGTTCCAATCATCTCACCGTTATACCAGATTCTAAATAAAAAAAAACCGATTACCCTTTGGAACGCAGCGAAAGAAAAAAAAAATAATAAAGAAGTATCAGGAAATTCGAAGCGGCAAAGAAGCACGTCTGCCGTCTGTAGGAGCGCGAGTCGGGCGCGCGGGCACCACTTAACGGGCGACGATTCCCTTTCGCTCCTCTCGACTCTCTCGTCTCGCCTCGGAGAGCCCCGGCGTCTCTTACTCCTCGCCTCAACTCCGCCCCCGCTACCAGCGATGCCTGCTCGCGCGCGCGCGAGGGGCGGCAGCGCGCGCCTTCCATTACTCTCGAGGCGTCGTCTTCCTTTCTTCGCCCCTTTTATTGAGTACGTAACGCGCCCGCCAACTCGAAAGAAGCCGCGAAATTAGAGGGGAATTTTCTCGCGCGATGGCCTTTTTCCCGACTCCCCTTCGAGAGTTTCCCATCGCGTGTGCTATATATACGTAGGTAACGGAGCGACGAGCTCGTCGCCGCGGGGCTCGTTCGGCGCGAAATAATGGAATGCAAACAAAAATTTGATTTTCCGGGAATATCGTCGTATTTACCCCGCGAAATGCGCGCTCGCGTTTTCTGCATTTTCATCAATCGATGCGCACGTATAATAAAAGTTGAAAGGAAAAAAAGGAGCGGGGTGGAAAAAAGGAGGGACGTACACATGCTCGCGTCGTAAATGAAATATTATACGCGATATTTCGCGCGTAAAACGAAGTCCCGCGGTAATAAAGATTTCAACCAATATTTAAATCAAATTTATCAAATAAAAGTGTCCCGCGCGCGCGCTGCATTGTTTATCGGGCGCCCGTATAAATTCCGGGCTTTTTATGACCCGGCGAGCGCGTTATCGCCGCCGAGCATCGGCTAATTCGGCCCAAATTCGCTCGCGCGCGCTGGTTTAAGCCGCCGGCAATAAAAACTTTTTACGCCCGAAACGCCGCTGCGCGTTACAGTCGACGCTAAGATAGAATTTAAACTGTCGACAAAAATCGACGGAAATTTACGCTCAAACTTTTTACGCTGTGTATGAAATTTTTTTTTTGTTCATGGATCGATTAATTGGTCACTTATAAAGATTACACCTGCTGTAAAAATGTACAAACGTTGTTGAATACAATACTTGATTTTTTTATGTAGTTGTATATAAAAGAAGTAGATAAAAACACTTGTGATAGGAACTATATCACTTAAAAGCGTTTTTCATCAGTCACCTCTAACGAAGATTAGCGCATTTCAGAAATTTAAAAAATAATAATTTATTGTAGCCAAAGTTTTTTGTACATTTATAAAAGAAAATCTGTACTTAATAATATTATATTCAAATCTAAAATAAGGTCCGAAATGTTTCAATTTAAAATATATAATATTTTTTTAAAGTATGGTTTTTTTCGGCAATTCGTTAAAGGTGACAATATTACTATTTTTTATTAAAAATAAAATATAAAATACCAAAAAAAATAAGCATTTCCAAATACATATGACAAAAAATATTTAAAATTTAGCTCTATTTTCCCGAGTTTTCACAGTACACCAAAATATTGACGCACGAAATAAATACTGCCACTTTATTTAGCGATCGAAATCTACTAAAAACAAAGCGTTCATTTTCACTAGTAAGCTTTTATAATTCTCCTAATTAATCAATAGATTATATTTACATGACTAAAACCGAGCTTTTACGCTTTATCGGCGCACATACTTTAACGAGTCTCGATAAAAAAACAAACAAAATTCGACCTAATCGATCGAATTCTCAACAGCCCGGCAAATTGCGTTATCATTTCCCGCCGCGATTACACCACCTTCACGGCTTCATAAAAAAAAAATCGCCGACGATACGATCGCATCGATCGATCGATCCTCCCCCGCGCAGCCGCATTGCACACCGAATCCGCGACGCATACCCAACGAGCCGTCGTCGCCGCCCCCGGCTTTCCAATCTATCTCCCCCCCGGCTCCCTTCATTATCCATCTTTCACGAGCGTTGCAAGGCACTTTCCACCCTCGGCGCGTTTTTGTGCGCGCGGGGCTGGGAGTCGAGATTAAGTGTCAGAGAGCGAGCTCTCGATGGAGGGGCTGCCGGGGCGCGCGGGTGCAGGAAAGGGCAAAGTGATAATAACCGCTTGGGGTGCAGCGGCCGGAAAGCCGCTTGAAAACGAAGAGCGCCGGAGGGGGGACTTGCGCGCCGAGAGAGAGATACACTTTCCCCCCTGCGGCACTTGGCGCGCGCGCGTACACGCGGCGCCCGAGATTTCGAGCGGCGACTCTTCTTCTTCCTCCTCTTTTTTTTTTTATTTACCGCGCGGTCGTCCTGGACTTTTGTCTACCGTAATGCGTCCGCAATAATGCAGGAGGTCCCATTTGCTCGGCGGAGCTTTATCTGGGGGAATACGAAATTTTTTATGCTCATGCCGCGGAGGCGAGTGTATTGTTTTCTTTTTTCTCGAACGCTTCCCGCGGATTCGTGAAAGTTGTATCAATATTTTATTGAAACGACGGGAACTGGAATGGGCGTTGTTCAATTATACGTAGTCTTAAAAATAAACGTGAAGTTTTATTGAATTTAATTTCGGAGATGTGATTTGTTCTTCTAGTCTTGTGAATATTCAATCGCGGGGAGAAATGTGTTGTAATAAAAATTACCGTGCTGTCTGTATGAAAGTGATCTGATTGGCATTTTTAAAACAGGGTAGTAAAAATTAGAAGGAATTTACTTAAAATTTTTGTATTACCGTCACTTAAAAGCAAACTGCTGATGAATTTTCTCTGAAAGTCAGTATATAAATCCATTCCATCTCCTCCTCAATTTTCAGTATTTTTCAGTAGAATTTCCAGATTTGCACTGGTAATGGATCGTTTTTAGAAAGTGAGATAAACTTGACAGAAAAATAGGTTGCATTAAGGGTCAATTTATACCGTCACCTACACGCAAAAATTTTATGCAGTCTCAATAGATTATTTTTATAATCCTTATTATAGTGACATTTTGGAGCACTAGTAGTTTTCTTCAGCGCCAAACCATTCAAGTCTAAAGATGGCGTATATAAAACAGATCCGTTAGTGGGAAAGATATGACACTCGAGTCCACCTGGTGGTAAACGTACCAAGGCCTTAGTGCGTTTTAATGTAAATAAGTTCACTGTGAATGTAATACATAATATAAATAACTCGAACATTCAATAAATTTTCAATATTCATTTAAAGATTCGAAAGCTGTAATATGATGACTGAAAACTTTAAAATGACGCTAAAAAAGGATCATCGAAAATCGAATTATTAATACAACTATTCGTATAAATTAGTATCAAAAATTCTTGTTAAGTTATTTGTACTTGGTGATATTTTAAGATATTTTAAGAATCATAATAATTTATTAATTTTTCGAGATTGGATTTGTTGATTTTTATTGGCTAAGAAAGTATAAATTAATTTCCCATTGACCGAAAAGTGTTTGCAAAGCAACTCATGCAAAAGTCGTTTATGATTTAACGGAATGAACAATCCCTGGCAAACTCCAAGATCACAAAAAATCGCGCGAAGTTAGTATATAGCGCGTGGAAAAAAGTGCGCATCCACCGCGTGGATTCCTTAACGGAAGGCGAGTGACTGCATCCCGCAGTGTAAACGTACACACAGACACAAAAGCCTCGACGTCGGCGCAAGCCACTGCACAGAGGCGCTCGCGAGCCAAGGACTACCGCGAAAATTCGTGGCTGGAGTGGTCGAGGGAGCCGCGAAAGAGAGACGCGAGCAGACGACTATATACGACTTCCCACTCGTGTGCGGGGGTGGCCCGGCGGGGCTCCCTCGCTCTCGAGTAAGACACGAGCGAGTGGGTGGCTGACTCTGTATACCGCCTGTATAGACCCGAGAGCCGTGGGGGCGGGGAGGTTGGGGGGAGCTGGAGAGGATGAGCTTCCGTCGGCAAGTCATGTACACGGTCCCGGCAGTCTCACCCTACCCCCTTTACGGTGCTTTAAGGCAGTTCATCGGTAAACCCCATTTTTTTTGTGCTACAGAAATTAAGTCGTGTATCATCCATTTGCAGTAAAAATTTTGCAAAATTTGCTCGATTTAAATTCGAAAAAAACATCTTGTAGGATTTTTAATTTTTAATTTAATTTTTTGTTTGTAATTTATAATTTATAATTTTTCAATTAATAATAATTATGATTTCAATAATTGATTTTACTGTCTGCAATCACAACAATTATTAAAATCATGACATCTTAAATCAAACATCACCTAATACAAGATAAGCTAAATAGATTATTAAATAATAATTATAATTAATAGAATTAGTCGTTAATAAGATTTTTGGTGATCTATTTTTACGATCGTTTTAAAGTTTTCATGCATCGAACTTCACAACTTGGGCATGCGACCAGCAAAATAACTCCGGCAGGAGTTCTTGGACATCTCAAGGAGTATCTACGTGAATATTGAAAATTCACCAAAGGTTCAACTTATTTACATCGAGTATTTCACTCAATGTGAACTCATTTGAATAAAAACGCACCCAGACCTTCATACAGCAATAGCTGCAACATTTACCACAGGAGGACTCTATCAGTCATAACATTCTTCCCGTTAACGAGTTTTATTTATAAGCCACCCCTACACCTAGCTGGACGGTTAGTAGACGTTAAAGAAAGCCATTATTCACATCGATATTAGCTGTTTAAAAAAAATTGGTTGAATTATTGTTAGTATAGTAATAAAATATCACTAAAATTATAACGAGTCCGTATTAAAAGAATATGTAATCAGTAAATTATTCTCATAAAAAAATTTGGCACTAATTAAAACTATTGCGGATATGCCTACATATACGTGAAGCAAATTTTAATTCATCGTAGAACGTTTTTAAAATATCAAAGCTTTTAGAAAACAAATACATATATTTAAAAAAAGGACTACTCATACTTAACGTGTATTGAAACCCCAGGACTTTGTCTTTACGGACGCGTGTCTTTACGTATTCGTAAGCAGTGCAACTCAAACCCTCCCGAAAAGCATTGCGCGCGCTCGCTCTTGCAGCCGTCCCCGCGACGCGGTTGAGAACCATCGGGTGTCCCGAACTACCTTAAGTGGCACCGAAGTGGAACGCTCGATATAACGCTTCGTGCTTTCACTCCGTCTCTCTCGCTTGCACACTTTCAGGATCCGCAGGGGCCCGAGAGGGGGAGGAATATCTCGACGGCTTATCGCAGCCCGGCGAATCGCGCATCGATCAGCGGATATTTGTAAGTCTCGGCTTTCTCCGTGTGTACGCGCGCCGAGCCGAAGGAGAGCCGCCGGAGGGAGGGAGAGGGGGCCGACGATGTTCTCCTCCCTCGAGGGGGAGGCGAGCGCACGCGAGATGCATACACCGCAGGACGCGACGCGAGCGTATGCGCGACTCTTATCGCGCGGGTACGATCGCGACGCTATCGCCCGAGTAGCGTCGCTTGCTCTTCTTTCGGCTCCCCGGCGCTCCGGATTCTTCCTTCTCTGAGACGCTTTTTTTTCGTCGGTGGTGTGTCTCATTGTTTTACAAGAACGTCCCGTTTTTTTTTCGGTGGTGTAGGAGAGGCGCCTTTTTACCTTTTAGAGCAGTGGTGTACAGGAGGGAGTGGTTTAATAAAAATTACTAAGTGGTTTGTAATCTTGTAATCGATTTGGTTGATGATAATTACCAACCAATATGGTAAAAAATACTAAAGAAAGGCGTATTTTTTTCATGTTTGCTGAAATGTTTGTCGGGTTAAGAGTAACTTTACCAAGCAGATTACTTGATTGCCAGATTATTAAATACTTTCAAAAAAATTAATTAAATATTTGACGAGGATTATTTTATGAGGAAATCTACAAAAAACATACCGTTTAAAGAGTAGAAAAAACTGAAGAAAAAATGTTTAGGTTCATTTATTCTTGATTAATTTATTACGTGGCCCACAGAATGAGAACAAATTATAGACTAGATGATGTCGAGCAAATTTTTTAATTTATTTTTAAATCCTCTAAATAGATTTTCAAATCTAATATTTAGAATAGAGAGAATATACCTTGTTGAATATTAAAGACTAAGGTTTTTAAGAAATAGATTTAATTTATTATTATGAATGCGCGAGTAACAATATTTTTACTTCTCAGAAGATGCGTTTGTTGCGGCTTATGCATAAATTCTGCTCATGAAAAAGTAATCGGGTTACGTAAAGGCTAAATATTAGACGATTCCAACTCTTAAACAATCAAGAACATTCTTGAAAGTGCATAGCACTTTATTTAGAGTACGTGAACGTGAGTTACGCAGAAAACAATTATCCATAGAGCTGAACTTTGCGGATCTAGGAAATGTTGGAAAAGTTCTATAATGAACTTTAAAGCTAAAAGTTATAATTATAACCTTCAATTATAAACTATAAATAAATTTGTAGCTTACTTTTTCACGTTTCAATGCTGCATGTGACATCGCTTATAAATGCATAATTCTCTTATTAGTACACGGAGAGAAAAGTTCAATAAAAATTACTAACCAACTTTGTAAAAATTCTAAAAAAGTCGTAATTTTTATCACGTTTGTGATAATTTTTACCAAACAGGTCACTTGATTCGAAGATTACTAACTGTTTATTAATTTTTACAAAAAAGAATAGTAATTTTTATGAATTCATTCTCTCCATGTAGGTAATTATACCTGTTTGCGCAATATTCATATATCCTATACATATATAACGAAACTACTACTGCATTATAATAAAATAAGTCACCATAAAAAACATTTTAAAAGAGAAATTATCGCTTCATCTACGCAAAAATAACGAAACGTTCGCTCTTTATGAAGATATATAACGTTCCCCTCGGCGCGGGCGATACTGCGGCGCTCGGCGCGCAGCGGTATATACGCGGTTTCATCCGCGGCGCGTCTCGTCGCATCGATCGGCTGGCGCCGCGAAAAAAGGAACGAGTCACGCCGCCCGTGAAAAGCTCCTTGCCGCGGCGATCAAACGGCGGGAATAATTTATGAGCGGGAGATCGGGCTCGCCGATGCGCCGTCCCGCTTCGATTTCCGCGATTTTCCGAGGGACCCTGCGAGCGCCGCGACTTTTATACGAGCGACACGTTCGAAACGACGCTGGCGCGCGTCGGATATTCCGACATATTTTAGGAACTTTTGAGGAGCGAAATATGGATTTTTCCTAGAAATTGTGAATTCATTAGTTGTAATTTTATGAAATTAGGTGTATACTAGTAGATATGAAAATGAAATAATTATAAATATTAGATTCTATGTCTGTACTCTTGGTTTTGCACAAAGAGTCAACTTGTAAATTTCAGTAGTTACTTTTTTATTTTTTACAAAACGTTGAGCTTGAAAAAAATTCATTCACTTTGGGGAACAATTCACTTTTATAGCCTTACACATGGCCTTATTAGTGGTGAATATTTTTTCACTGCGATATTATATTGTACTGATAAAAACTGGCGAAAGTGAAGCAGAAAGTCATATCGTCGAAAGTAATAAAGACAGAAATAAATTTTTTTATAGTCATACAGTCTCCATCTAAATGGCAATGAAATAAATAATGATGTCAAGGCAACTATAAGATCAAAAATCAAGTGTTTAGAAAAAATTAATTTAAAAAAAAAACAAATTTCCTACACAATCTAAAAGAAATGATTTCAGCCAAGTGTGTATCCCAATTACATTTAAAGTAATTGAGATCTAGATTGCATTAGCTGTAAATATGCGCAAAGAACATGAACGATTAATCTGATGTATTAATTACCTGTGAAATGAGCGGAAAATAAATGGCTTCGAATTATCTGATCTATTGACGAACGAAAAATAAAAGGTTAGAGATGTATTGTATTACAAAACCGCTGCATCACTGCAGCATTTTCGCGTTCTTTTTTGGCCTGACCCACTGTGCCTCTTGATTCCGCAGGGCTTCTACGTTCATTTGTAAGTGTCACAATACCTGATCTGTTTCTTGTAGAATTTTTCGCTTCTTTGAATTTTTGTTGAAATTTTTTTCTGTTTCTCTAAATGGATCATAGAAGATGCTTATTTTTAATTCAATTATTATTAACAAACTGCCGATAATCCTATCTCTCTAACTATGAAAATGTGAAATTCACTTAGAAAATATGAATAGTGACATATTTTATGTGAAAATTCGTTCACTTATTCCATATGTGAACGAATTTTTACATACAATATGTCACTATTCACATATTAAGTGAATTTCACATTCGGATTTACTTGGTAATAAAAACCAATACTTTACCCATTTGAAAAAAGCTCGATTCTATTAATATAAATTATTATTAGTTCTACTAAATCTTTTACATTATTAATAATAAATTTAGTAGTGAATTAATTCAAAACATACTTAAAATCATTGCGCCATTATTAATAAAGCAGTTTCTTTATGAATATAAAAGAAAAGATATAAATTAGAACCGACCAACGAAAAAAAATTCTTTTTATCAATACCGCAATCAGAAGAGGAGCGACTGCTTTAAACCATGAATAAACCCGGGTGTTAACACGGCCAGATGTGCGAGGTCTCCTCTCGTGCGCGGCGCGCGTTCGCGCTGCGTTACACCGCACCGTTACGCTGCGGACGTGCCTCGCTCGTAAGGTGCGTGCGTGCGTATCGTACGCCGCGGGAAATGCGGAAATTGAATTTCAGACGGCTTGTTTTTGACGTAGCGGCTGTCGGTACTTCGCGAATCTCGCGTTAGCACTCATCGCTTCATAAGCCGTGCCGCTTGACTGCCTCCCCCTACGGGGATAAAACACATTCGACGCGCTTGTCATATTTTTTTCGTATACGAAGAGAATCGTGCTTTGAAAGTTATCTTTACTTTTTACGAAAATTGCGAGGTTGTTTGCTAATCTTGGGATCAAGTGTTTAGTTTGTCATGGAAATTATGTTCTAACCATTCGTATAGTGATTTTAATGATTTGAATAGTTATAATGTTCTAGTGATGTTTGCGTTTTGAAATACGTAGTAAGCAGATTTTTATTGTATTTTTGCAATAACGTTTTAAAAATGAATATGAAATTCGAAGAATTCAGGAACACAATAGATAAATAACAAGTTTTTCGAAATCAAAAATAATATACTCAATATTGTATTTTCGGTAGTGGATTTAATATTGGAATTGCGTTCAAAAAATTTGTATTTTATTTTACAAAATCACGTTTTTAACAATATTTCATTCCGAACATTATATCTTCATTTTTTTTCAAGAAACATTTAAATTCAAGCTTTTTATTTCATTCGTGATATGAAAAAATACTTTAGATATTCGTCGGTCTTATATAACGTTTTGGAGCAATTTATAAACATTTTTCTGGTTTACAGTATAAAGTTTAATTCAACGTTCAGAGAAATACATTTTTTATGTTTTAAAGATCTTTTGTATGGCTAAACAGTAAAGAAAATTGCGAGTTTTGTATGATTAATTTTTCACTACTTGATCCTAACATTATTATACACTGTAATTAAAAAAAAAACTAATTTCTCTGGTCTACAACAGATTTTTTTTTATTTTCATCAAGTACATCCTACCGTTATGAGATTGTTGTTAACATAAATGGTACTGTTTGACAATATGCGTCACAATTAGCGACGAAAATGGGATCGCAGACAAATAGTCATTAGCGCGCTAATTGCTTATAGCGTTTGGCAAATAGTTTGCAGATATTAAACTGCAACTCCGTCGCTAATGGTTTTGTTATTTTCGTGTCTTTTATTAATCTGGCAGGCGTCAAACGTCGCACTTCATTCATCCACTTAGCGCTCGTTACTCGGCCGATCGGAGAAACCCTTGTAATCATTTAAAATCAATAAACTCGCAACGGAGCGCTCGCACAGCGAAACTCGAGCCTCGGCGTGCAAAAAAGCTACCACTACACTTTTCATCAATTTCAACGTCCAACTCAAGATTTAATATTCGACGTATCGATTTGAATTTATATACAAAAAAAAAGAGAGTCTCGAACGAGTATTCGATCGAAGAGCTTTCCTTTCGAAATGAAATATCAACTGGTATATAGCGCGACATAAACTTCTCAGAAATCGGCCTTTACACGCGCGGCACCGAATTTAATTCCATCGATATATAGATTTCCGAGGCAGATAAGGGAAAGCGTATCGGGCCGCCCGTAAGGAACGGGGAGCGCGGGAAAAAACAAGCTAGAGGCCCCGAGCCCGAGATAAAGTTCGAAAATATGTATAATGCATTTCGCCGAGATGGTCGATAGCGTATGAAATATATTCAGGTCTCAATAGGTTCCGCGCCGGCTGAAAAGTTACAGGCCCGGCATTATAAAACCATTGTATTATGCCAGATGAACTTGCAGATCTATACGTATAGATTTCTAACCTGCTCCCCTTTCGCGGTCGCGCGTGTGCACGTACATACGTATAGATACGCGCGCGGGTGTGCGCGCCGCGCGCGTGTAAGAAATAGTCTCGGGGCTGCGATTTATGCGATTTACTTTCCGGGAGGCGGTATATATAGATATTTCGCGGAGGGAGGCGCGCGGCGCTCTTCGGCACGAGCGCGAGTTTTATACTTTTCGATGGTAAAAAGGAGAAACGCGCGGCAAATGTCTTCGCCGGGGAAAACGCTTTTTCGCGGAGCCGCGCCGTTGCGCAAGCCCCGATAAATTCCCGCGGTTTCGTTTATTCGCAGCGGCGCGTGTTTTTCCTTTATAAAACGCTCGACTCGCTTGCTTCCTAGGCGAACGCATAAATAAATTTTGAGTCTTTCCCTCACAATGCTGGAGTAATGGAGGTGGCGGAATAAAATAGCGAGAGAAAGTCTTTATTAAGAATGTGAGTATGCTAAAGATTTACACACAATATGTGGAATACTTTATGAAGTAGATTCAAATTTTTATTGATTTATTTAATAATATAAATTAATTGGTAGATGTGACTACTTTTTTAATGAATAAAAGTGTTTAATAGAAACATGGTTGTGCAATTATTTTTAAATATTCCAATTAACATTAAGGATAAGCTACGAGATATAATGTTTTTATAAAATATCGTGGAAAATCAGAAAGTTTTTTTTCACTTCTAATAAAATCGCATTCCAATTTATGACTAACATAAGAACTATCTTGTTTAACGGATTGAGTGCTAAGAATTTGCCAAAAAATAACCTCCATATACGAATTCAGATTTAATCTAGCATTTGATGAAAGACTTTTTCAACGATTTTAAACCACTTAATAAAATTCAATGGGCATAAATGACTATAAGATTCGATCTCGTTTTCACGGAAAGAGAAAAGCACTACGTGACGTGCCTAATCAGTAAAAGCGCGTTTCAGTTTCGTATAAAAAAACACTTTGTCTCTGTTTAATAGTACTGACGCTTTTTTCGCAGAGATCTTGCGTTTGGTCTTTTTAGAATGGCAGACCTTTTATTTAACACAAGGACCAAATTTAATTCATAATAGTTTCCACAAGCAGAATATGTGCATTTACATGTATATACACGTTTAATACAAAATAGGTAGTCAATTTTTTTTACTGGAATTTCTCAAAATATGCATTTTTCACGCGAAATGTGCTTTTTTAAAAGCTCAGCAAGATAATTAGGAGTGTCTATATTTATTATTTATTATAATGCATCAAACGTATGTCACTTTTTTATTTAAATATTTAATTTTCTTTTATTTATTTAGTCAACAGGCTAAGAGCCCTTATCAATACAATCGTAAAAAGATTAATCTTAAATTAATGGCTATTAATAAGATGACGTAAATGATCAAAGGGATGACTTAAATGATCCAATAGGGCTAGATGAAATCTATTGTGGTAGAGAATTGCACATCCTTTTAATTCTATTCACAGTGGAACAGAATTAAAAATGAGATGAACACTTTTGCTCCTGAATAGGTCGATGAATTCTATAATATTGCTACAATAAATGCAATAAACCAAGAAAAAATACTCGCTATCCAAATACACTCTTCTACTTAAGTCATCATCGGTAAACAAAGAAAAAGGAACGAATAAAACTACATAGAAAGCCTCGAACGAGTCAACTGTACAAACTTAGGGGACACGCGGGAAAAAAGGTAAGCACGGCAGAACTCGGCAATTAACCGATAACGGATCCGTCATACGGCTCATTGATATACAGCGCGATGGAAACGCTCGCGCACTCGAAAGCCGGCGAATCCATTCGCTTCCGGCCGCTCGCCTTTTTCCTCGCTCGGCGCGGTGCTCGTGCCTCCTTTTCCGCGCTGGCGCGCGCGCGCAAATTTATGCGCTACCGCGCAGGCCGCCGCTCGTACGCGCACTTATCTTGTATTACTTGCATAATGCGGCCCGCGCGCGGACGGCTATTGCGCGCCCGAAGAAAATTTATGATTCGCGCGGCGAGATAAACGCCCGGCGCGACGTCGAGCTGCCCCCGGATTATCGGAAATTTTGACGCTCGCTGAAAACGTGCTATCTGAATTGATAATAATTTTCTTGCTAAATTCAAAGCGGCGGTAAGGAGATAACGGGGTCTGCGCCTTTTGCGGATTTCGCTCGATCTCCGAAGAGCGATTGGATTCTTTGATCGGAAATAATGAAGTATGAAAAATACAAAACAAGGAGGTTTTTTGGTACTATATAATATTTATACATGCGTTACGGTATTGTGCACTAAAATAAAATAAAAATAAAAATTAATTAATATTTATAGGAAACTTTATAAATTATATTATTGTAGCTATAAATACTTGGAGGTGGAGGATAGATTAGAAACTATATTACTATAAAAAATGTGATTTTTCTCATGTTTTTTAGTAGGTACGTCCTCTATCTCAAATAATTTATAGTAAATTTTCCTATTTATTTTTCTCATGTGTGTTTATTTTTGTTATTAATTAGTCATTCATTTAGTTATTCTTAATCTTTGTACGTGCTGGCTGCAAATATACTACCTACGAACCGCTGTATTTCGAAATTATAAATTATATTATAAAGAAAATCATTGAAAAGCTTGAATATCTTAATTATATTTTACAGACCTTTTGTAAAAAAAATATAATATTCTTCGAACCTGAAAAAATTCACAAGTCGCTAATTCTACTTTTTATGTTCTTTCATTTTTACTAAAAATAAATAAATAAATAAATAAAAACTTACCGAAATAAATAATATCTACCTGACCTGAAATAAATAATAAAAACCTGAAATAAATAATACTTACCTGACTATAATATATATTTGAGCGAAATTCAAGATCCCACCTGGTCATCCCCAGGTCTTATAGATATTAGTCGCTCTATCAAGGCTACCTAAGTGAGTCACCCTTGAAACACTTAAACTTTTTCTTATCGGATGATTCCCCCGCGAAAGGAATTGCGCTAATCAATTTTCGTACACTTGATTAAAATCGCCGCGCTGCTTGTTACACTTAATGCTCGGCCGATTACGGCTAAGCGGCCAGTTTTCGCGTCGTACATCAAATCGATAAAGAGCCTCTCGTTGCTCTCGTTACATTAGAAATACCAGTTTTCTATTAGCGAGTCGCCGGGGCCCCCGATCGACTGGATATAGTCCCGTCGCGGTCGCCGGCGCGCATGCGCACTCACCGATAAATTACCCCCCACCCCCCTCCTCCCCCTATCACGGCGTTCTTATCGGTAATCGCGATGGCTATTGAATTGCACGCACCGGCACGGCGTTTATAACGTAACACCGGTCTACATACATACGTAAATAATGCGCACATTCGCACGCGCGTATACGCACGCACTATGCGCAGTGTGCACGCGAAGGTATCGGAGCGCGCCAACGTGTGGGTGCGCATGAATTTCGTTACGCAGTCCGCGCGATTTCTCTCTGCGGGCGCGCGGTTTTCGCGCTCCGCGGCCACTTGATTTATAACGTAATCAATTTCATTGTAGCGGGATGCATAACTGATAACATAGATTTAAAGTGCTTTTTATCGGCGATAATTAACTTATGATACGTGCGAGCGTCGCGGCCCCGCCGCGGCGATTGCGAAATTTCTGCGCGCGAATAAATTAATATCGCCGCGGCCGATACCGACGCAGCCGCCCGAATCATTTTTGCCCGTTAATGAGATTATTGTTTTTGCGACGAGTTTTTTTTTGTTCTCGTCGCCGACTAATTGGTATCGCTGTTTGCTGGTTTTTGCGCGCCCGCGAATCGATGTTCCAGGATTTTTGCGCGCCGCGTGATTTACAAGCGCATACACCGTGGCGTTTCTTTTTCGTTGCGTAATGCCGGTTTGCGCTCCTCGATTTTTATTAATAGCTGATTGTGTTTTGATAAATGAGAAAATTTCATTAAAGCCGCGCGCGATTGATTTTTTTTCGCGGTTGCGCAACTTGATGAATGTATTAGCGGGAATTAAGGATTTATGGGCGGCGTAAAATGTAAGCTTTATTCATAACGCGAATTCTCTTTCTAATAGCTACTTATTTTTTTTCTGATTACACGCATAACGTACCGTAATGATCACCTGTAAATCACTGCAATTTTCACCCATAAATAAGACGTACACCTTTCCTCCAATTAAGATAAATGACTTTAAATTCATGAAAGTGCAGTATTTCTCGGAGAAAGAAAGGAATACGATTTTTTTTGTGTAAAAGTGTATTAAAAAAAATTGTCGAGTCACGGAAGTATTTTCACGAGCAACAAATCTCCGGCTCGTGCATTTTTCATGTCTTCCTCATCTCGCGAAAGATCTGGAACACTTTGAAATGTATTTTGCTTGGAATCTGTTTTCTTATAAATGAGTGTGCATTACATTTTCTTCAAGCGAAAAGGTAACGCATGAAAGCACACCGGGAGAAATGTAGCTGAAGAAGATACATAACTCGGAATCTCGGGGAACTTTATTGTAAAATAAATATCAGGCCGCATCTCGCGGGAGCGACGACTATTTGTTTTTTCGCGTTATTATGTACCGTGCGCTATTTTGCATATATCTTAACGATCGATATGGGTAAGAATATTCGTTCGCTTATTTACTACGAATACAATTGTTACGAATTAGTTTCCCTACGCGATGATACACTTTTGACAGATTTGCATTAAGTATTCATATGAGAAACTGTGTTTAAGAGAAGATGAAGCAAAGTCGCATAGGTGGGTAAAATAAGACAATACAACTTTTTTCTCATAATCTAATGACCCGTCCATGAAATTTTTATTTCCAGTTTGGTACTTTTTGCATGTATATTTATCGCATTATTTTAAGAAGGATTCAACTACTATTATTTAAATAGCAATTGTAATCAACTATTTATTTGTGACTACAATTTTTCATTAAAAAATTTATAAATCAATCTATTAGACAAATATAACATGGATTCTTAATTTAAACAATCACAATTACACCGACCAGTCCAGAGTGAATTTTGCTAATTGTCATTTATCTCATAGGCTTTGACCATAAGCTCTCTATTCTCCGATTTGCCTGGTAGGGTGTCCCTCTGCATTTTTCCGGGCTTGGGACCGGCAAGACATTTAGGGGAGATATAGGGACAACGTAGGCCGCGCACAGGATTTTTTAAAGATGTATTATGGACCACACCATGATCGAAATTTGATCTGATCCCGCTAATACGTATCAATAATACATCATATTTAAGGGGTTCACATCAACTTTAAATCACGGTGTTGCCCATAATGTATGTCTAAAAAATTGCGTGCGCAACCCATTTTAGTCCGATCTTTCCTAATTGTCCAGGCTGCATTCCCACCCCCCCCCCATCCCCCACTATCCTTACCTTGTATTACAATTATTTTTTCAACCTAAGATGATGTTGAAGACATTATTTTAATCTATGTCCGTAATTCACAGACTAAGAGGAACTAGATTTTTACCCTTTTCTTATCACTCTTTTGACGAATAAAATCAATCGCGGTTTGAAACACGTCGTATACATTACATTTTATTTTCTAGAGAATGTGAATTTACCAAGAGGCTACTAAGATCCATTTTTTCCAATAAAACTACAGGCTTTCGGGCATCTAATAAAAACAAAAACATCATTACCCTTCAGGAATGGAGAATTTTTGAAGAAAAATAAACTCACTAACCAAGGCATTTTTGGAGCTCGTCTACAATCTCCTGTTTGTTATTCCTCAGCATATTTCTCAGCTTCTGGTCATCGATCATATCCTCATCGAGCGAAGATAGAATCACTGCCCTTTCTTTTTTATGGAACCGGCTATCATCATTTATGAAACGAGCAATCCTGTCTCTCGGCATACCCATGATAATCTTCGAAATTTTCTTTACAAGTCTTAAATGCTGTCGAAGTAGAGGAGCAGAGACAGTATTATCATTTCGAAACTCTGCAACATTTATATTATTTTAAGTTACATCAACAGCAAATATACGTAAATTACCTTATATAACTATGTCAAAGTAGTTGACGACTTAAATCGTTAATACGGATGCTCGCTACGAGTAGTACTATAACGCTACGGATGTGAGATAGTAAGCGAAACTATAATAGAGTGAGAATATGGGGTTAGGAAACTAGTTCACTTGACAATTGTAATCTTTAATTACCTAGGATGTCGTTCCATATGACATCGTGAAACTCGCTAATAAAATGGAAAGCACTCTCCACGTACTCTCGTCGGTCGCCATAAAGGATGTTGACCGATAGCGACAAGGACACTACCGCTGCCCAATTAAGCGACTTCAGGTCGTCTTTTCCTATACTGGAAGAGGATATCGCTGAGAGCAGTGCAACGTACTTATCAGTCTCCCAGGCAAATCCTTGACGACGATTCATAATGCTGTTAACGTTACATCTCGTGATAGATACTGCCAATGTCGTTGTACAAGCACCGTATAAGCTGATACTGCATTATACATTATGTACTTACGAAACTAGTCGGCTGGTGCTGTTGGTACTGCCACTAAGGTGTTATTGCTGTTGCTACTGCTGCCACTGCTGTTAATACTACTAAGTAATACACGCAGACCAATAATGTAGACAGAAGAAATATCGCACTTTTTTCTTAGTGCAGAGTTTTGTATATTCTGTTGAATATGTTAGGCTTAAAATAAGCACAATTGTTTATCCTGCTTTTATTTAATAAAAAGTCAGGCGCGTCTAAAACACTTCGTACACTAAAGGTCAGTTCAATTTCTGCTGATGGTATGGGCAAAGAAAACATCCACCGCGGGTATACTGGTACTGCTCTAAGAAGACAGACAGGGCTGCTCGTGGGGGAATCTTACCAGGTCAGCAGATGGCTTGAATTTGTCAATAAGGTGGGTATGCTGGCCATTCCTGTTGTGCAATAATTAATTTAATTAAATTAATCTTTGTTGTAAGCTTAGTGCTTTCAAGACGACCAGAACCTCCTTGCGACTTCGTAGATCCTTCCTCGGACTCGATCGGCCACAGACTGACGCGCTGACTCCACTAAACTCTCTCGCGGAGTAGGCACTTATCTCGCGGATTGTTTTGGAATTTTAGTCCGCTTCAAATTACCCATAGCCGAGTCGTGAAACTTGCTCTCAACGCTTCGTTCTGACGATCGTTTCTTACGGAGTGCGATTATTCATAACGTTTCATTAATTATTTTCAGTAAGTTTAGATTTGTTTTTTACGTCGCCGTTTATACAGTGCAATTGTCTACTTACTTTTTCCCCTCACTTCCAGGTCGACAGTAACATGTCTATTTTTCCTTGCTCTCTTTTCTAAATAGGTATAATTGATTTTTAGTTTTGAATTTTAAATCAGTTTCTTAATCGTTTTTTAATCAAAAGTTTCATCTCATCCGTGCAAAAAGAAATTATTGTAAAAATAGATATAACACGCGAAATTCCATGTCATCGAACGAAAAAACTCGATTATTCCGGCCCTCCACGGGCGAAACATTAAACCGTCATTCAATAACAATCGAAAAAACACATTTCCACGAGGAGGGGCATTCAAAACAGACGAGGGGCGTCGAACCGAGCGTCCGAAAAAACGAAATTCCGCGGGCCGCTTCACGGCTCGATTTCCCCCCGTTCGCGAGCGCGGGAGGCGCGCTGCACACGCCGGGGGATGACCTTGATGATCGCGCGGCGCGCTCGCTCGAAAGCGTGTTTATTGGTTAATTGCATTATTCTTGCCAAGTGGCCGGGGCTGCCAATTGGCCCCGGCCATCAATCGCGGCGCGCATCCCCCGCGACAAAGGCCCGCGCGCTATAACACGCCGGCGACCCGACCGCCGTTACAAGCGCCGCTATATCGCTCGCTTTTTTTTTCGACGGCTGTGCGAGCTGCAGTGCGCCCTTTTTTTCAGCTCGCCCATTGTTTCCCCCGGCGGATCGGGAAAAATTGCGCCCGCGATTCTTCGCCGCCCGGACGCTTTTTTTTGCGCCGCGCGATTCGGCTAATTGGCACGCTCGGCGGAGTGGACGCCGATACGAGCGCACTGATTTTATGTTTTGTAATTTGCGAGTCTCTATTTTCGTCGCGCGTGTTGATGTTTTCTTTTTTTTTTTTTCAAAGGTCGTAAGTGTATTGATTGCAGTTACCTGTTGTTTTTTCTGTGTTTTTTTTTAAAGTTGTGTAAATAAAAAGTAGATGCGAGGTTTAGAGATGTTTTAAAGGGCAAATTAAGTGCTAATGATTCATGATTTATTTGCGAGTCAGTAGCGAGGAGAGTCATTTTGCAGTAATCACTGAAGGTTGCAAAATAGTCTTTCTCTGCTTATTTGATTTTTTATAAAATTTCTATAGATTTAATGGGTGCTGAATTATAATGAACAATGAAATTTGAAATAAAATAATATACAAAATTATTTATCCCGGAAATATAATTTAATTCAAAAATTTGAAATGATAAATTTAAAGTTCGAAATAAAAAGGGCAACTGTTTTCTGAAAATTTGTTATACGTAATCAATTTTTATCACATTTGTAGTTAAAATTATTAATCTCAATATTTTACGTCGACTCACTAAACAAAATTTGAAAACTAATTATATTAACATGAAAACAGCGATATTTATCGCTATTATTTTTTCAAACTGACTGGATATAGCGTCACACATAACGAGTATCTATTCTTTTTCGACCGGCGAACATCAATATTAATGAGCGACGCCATTCAAAACCGACGGCTATATAGCTGCATAATGACGCGGGGGCATAATGCATCCGTTCAACAATTCAAACAAGCGCGCGGAAAAACGAATTTGGGGAAATTCCGACTTTCCGTCCGTCGCGCTCAAAAGCTCGAGCGTCATAAAATTCCCGGCGAACAAAACGCGACGCCACTCCGCTCCCCGGGCGCGTAATTGTCAAATCGACGGGGGACGCGGCGAAAACGAGCTCGACATAAATAATGAAAAACGCGGCGGAAAAATTGATCGCCCCGCGAACAGCCTCCCAAAGCTCCCCATCTCTCTCACCCCGTCCAAGCCCTCGCTAATTGTTTCGCGTCCAGTCGCCGCCCACGCGATTTCACCACCTCGCTCCCCTCCCCCCCTCTCTCCGCATTATCTCGAACCGCGCGCATTGCATTAGCGCAAATCAGCGATTCTCGGCGGGGTCCTCTTTTTTTTGCGCGCGCGCGAATCGGCCCGATCGGCCTTC
The DNA here is from genome assembly GCA_900480045.1 of Eurytoma adleriae. NCBI lineage: Eukaryota > Metazoa > Arthropoda > Insecta > Hymenoptera > Eurytomidae > Eurytoma > Eurytoma adleriae. Next base: position 88,455 of record UXGC01000232.1, read on the forward strand.
CCATTGTGCCCGTCGTTCGTCCGTTCTTTAATTTCCCCTTTGTCCCCGCGCGCGCGCGCTCGCCGGGGGCATTGTTTTTTCGAGCGGACAATCCACGCTCGCCGGGCGCCCGGAAAATTGCAAAAGTGCGGTCTTCTTTGTCCGCCGTTTGCTTTGCGCGACGAAAATCGCTCGGTTCGAATAATTCGTCCAGAAACAATAAAATCCTCACTGATCAAATGTACGCCCACACGCATACACACGCGCACACGTGGACACACTAACAATACGCTCTCGCGCGTATATCCACGACATGCACACTCACATATCCACATACACACGTACGCACACACACGCACGTACAAATTTGCACGCACGCCCGCGCGCACGTACACGAATATACATATATGAACACGCACATCTGTATACCCCCTAAATTAGTAAAAAATAAAGTAGTTGAATTATTAAAAAATTACTAAAAAATGAGTAAAATACCCTAAAATTTAGTGAAATGTACTTTTCAAAATGATGATTAGTAATAAAACATTGCACTCATTTTTAGTGGGTTTTCAGTTAATTCCGTTTTAATTTAACTTTAGTATATCTCTCTCCACCCACACACTCACACGCATACACATGCGCGTGTGATAGTACACATATTTTTTTTTATTATTTTACATTCGCACGTGTAATGCGATTCGCGACGCATGAAGCTTTAAAAAGGCGAGTGCAGGTGTATTTTTAAATTCCGTCGGCCGCGGCTCTCGCCTAATTTCAAAGTCGGCGCGCGAGCGCCGCGCGAGTCACGCGCTGAAAAAGAGGCGAGCCGCTGCGCGCTGGGTAAAAAAAAAAAGCTCTCCGAACGGCACTTTGCATATTAAACAAAGCCGGGCGCGGGGGCGGGCGCGAAAATGCGCGCGCGTGCGGGCGCAAAAGCGACGCGGCGAAACGACGTTACGTCATGGAGCGGGCGGCGAAGGCGCGATGCAGAAAAAAGCTCTCGAGAGCTCCGGGGGATGCGATGGCGGCGAGGAAAAAAAAGGGCCGCCCGAAAAGCTCTCGCACTCGACCTCGTGTGCACACGTGTCTCTCTCTCACTCTTTCTCTTCCCTTTTTCTCCTCTTTTTTTTTGTGCCGCCTCTCGCTCGCGTGTGCTCGTGTTTCTTTTTTGCTGCAGCGGAGGAAGCGTAAGCGCCAGATGTAAGACAAAGCGGGCGTCGGATGTATTAAATTATTTGAGCGCGCGCGGGAGAGAATTTTTTTTATTCGAGAAGTCGGTCGCTTCGCGGGAAAAAGGTAGGCGAGTCCGGGGGGGTCGTTAATGTTTGAGAAAAGCGAGCGAGCGAAATGCAAGCGCGCGGATTGAGGAGAGGCTGTTTGCGGAAAATTTTATCTCGAATTGAAATTTCGCGCGTACGCGCGCGCTCAAGGGCTGGGGGAATTTGCATCCCGGTTGAGCTGACGAACGAAATTTTTAGTCCGCAAGTTGGATGATAATAATAATTGGGGAGAAATGAGCTCTTTTTAGGGAAATTAATAATTAGCTCAACCACTGTAACGTTATGCCAGTTAAACCCTTTGATATAGTTATTATTATTATGCGTATGGATAAAAAGGTGGGTTTAATGAATGTATGAAATAAAAATGTATGAATCTTTTTTAATTGATGATTAAAATTAGTATTAGATTTGTAATACTATTTTGCAAATTACCATTAGTTTCGTTATTTACATAATAAAATTTGAAGGTTTGTTTTAATAATTTAATATTTAAACTTAAATAATAATAATAATATTGGAGCAAATTATATGGAACGTTTGATGACATTTTGTGATGAAAATGATTGAAAAATATCACGGTAGAAGTACGATACTAGAGATTCAATAAATTATGTAATTTTTAGGAATTTATTTCACCTTATAGTAAAATAAATTACAATATTCGTGTATTGCTCAAAATATATAATATAATAAAATATGAGTACTTGAGAATGTTCACCAATAATATTAACTTTTCTATATTCGTTTTTTTACAGTTTTTGATACTCGCATTTAATTCTACATAACTTTTGAAGCAGTAAACATTTTTTAACGTAATGGTCTCACAAATTTTTCGAATATTTTCTTTACCTTTGTTTGCTTTTCCGATAGAAATCTCTAGATTTTATATGAGCTAAGCTGTCATCAAATAATGAAATGCGAAGGTTTATAGCATTTTAGTTTACTTGTTATTCTTTAAAAGAAAACCATGATTAAATTTTCAGAAACATCCGTAACCCAAAGATTTGTCTGATCTCTAACATATTCACTTGTCGTGATTCATGATCTTACGAGATGTTTAAGCTCTGGAACCTATTTTGTAATAATAATAATAGTAAGAAATAATAATAATTAATACTCTGCAGTATAGAATTTAGGTAAACTGATATATCGATCAAGTTACGTGCTGACTAGTTTTGAACTAGTTATTCCATCATTGAAAGGATTTTTATAACAAATTTTCCATATTTTTACAGTACAGTTGAAATATTTTTCTTCATTTCATTTTTTTACCTACTTTACAATAATGGAGTGACTATTCGCACCAAAAATCCACGCAAATAAGTTGATTTAAAGAAAACTAACTAATTAAATTCTCCTTAAATTCACTTAAATATGTGCACGTAAAGGATAAATACTCTATCCTTATTTGGTTCTCCAACTTATCATCATCCACGTCCGATTTTTAAACAAAAACTCCTCCCTCAACAATCGCACAGTGCGCAAATGAATGTCACGCGTCAAACAGCGCAAACTCTCGAACTTCGTTAGACAATGAAAGAAGAATCCCAAGTCCAAGCAACTGGAGGCACGCCTCGGTTAAGCAGTCGCAGCGCGCCGGGGCAAAACAAAGCGCTCGCGCTAATAACTCCGCAAAGCGGGGAAAGAACTCTCAATTACGCCGGGGCGAACATCCTAATTAACTGAAAAGCCCGGGGTAAATCTTGGCTAAGCGCTCGATACCTCCGGCGCTGCCGGGGAAAATCATTAATTCCCGCGGCGGAGCGTGCACCTTTTGCGCGCGGCGAGGCCAGACCAGAGTGCGTACCCGCGTCTTTTCGCGCCCGGACGGTGCAGCGCGCGCTTGCGCGACTTCCGCCGCGGGGCTGCGCGCGCGCGTCTGCGGGCGGAGAAGAGGAGAGAAGAGAGGCCGAAGCCGCAGCCGGCGCGCCGCACCCACGGCGCCCCGAAAGCAAGCCTTCAGGAATTCAGAGAGCAGCGCTGCTCCGAAACCGCACCGAGCACAAAGGAATGCGCTTCCCAGCTCCCTTTCTTTCGCTGTCTTTTTTTTCTCTTTCTTCGCTTTTCGAGGCGTTCTTTTGATTTTTTTTTAACAAAAATTTTTGGATTTTGATAAAAAGTGTCATAAAATGTGGTAGAGTGCAAAATTAAAAATCTCACTTTATATTCAAATGAAAAATCACTTTTTCAGGAATAATTGGGCCACACGAAGTATCATCGGTGCGATACCTTAAGTTTAAAGGCTGCAGATCAATTTTAGATGACCAGGGTGCCCGCAATACGTCTTTAAAAAATTGTGTGCTTGGCCCACTATACCTCGCATTCCCCTAAACTGAGTTTGCCGTGAGGAATAGATAAATCCTTAGTTAAATTCTTTACAACAATAAGAACTTGATCAAAATTTGACAATTTTTAAATAAAAGCCTAATAAAGCCGAAATTAAATGTTCGTAAGGCTTTATTAGATTAGCTCAGAAGTGATGAAAAACATTTTTTTATTTCTTCACTTTTAATATTGAGTCTTATGGAGAGTCAAATTTTCATTGCACTTAAATTAATTAACAGGCAGATTCTTTTGAAAAAATTCACAATAATAGAAAAATTTATAGACAATATATTGCAATTTTAAAAACTGTTTTTCATTACCTGTAGGAGTAACAATAACATTCATATTTTCCGTTAAACGAATAGATGTCAGGTATAGTACGCAAATAAATGATTGTCGTGAATTCTTCAATATATTTTTAATTATTCATTTGTTATTACGTATTGTACAAACAAAGAAATTGTAAATAGAAAAGAAAGCTAAAACTGACGCGTACATTGCTTTGTCTGTGTGTGTAGGTTACAAACATATCCTTAACAAAAAAATTGTTATAATTTGGTGAAAAAAACTTTTCGATTTCGATAAAAGAAATAAAGGAGATAATTAAGTTGCGTGTGTGCGCACGTACGCCGCGGGTAGATAGATAAATTCCGAGGAGCGTGTGCGTGCGTGCCTCTCCTTCGCGCAGTTACGAAAATTCATCATCGTCAATACAGTATCCGTTATCAGCTAGATAACGTTATTTGCATTCGATGGGGACGCGTCCGTCCGCTCCGAATATTGCCATCGACGCGTCCTCGCGCGGCCGTACGGCACCGACCCGAAAAAAAGGGGGAGAGCGACCGGTCGAGCGCGTATAAATTCGGCGGCGCTTTATACACACAAATAGGATGTAACGCGCGTACACTCGTCGCATTTATTCCCTCGTAAACTCGCTCGGTCGCCTCTTGCGCCTTCGAAAACGCAAATATATTCATTTACACACGCTCATTTTCCGACGAGCGGCTCGCTCACGCACACAGCGACGCGGGGCCCCGCGCGCATCGGCCCCTCCGCACCTCTCCCCCCGCGCGGTGTGCGCGCGACTCGAGAGCGAGAGCCAAGTATACTTCCTCGGCGAAATAGCTCGCGGGCCTGTTCGTAACCACCCATAACCGCCCCTTACGTCGGCCGAAGGTTCTACTTGATTGCCGAGGCATCTTAACCCCCCCGGCGGCGGCCGCGAGTCCGCGCGGACTGCCGTCGAAGAAATCGCTCGGGCCTATGGAGCCGCGCGGAGCGTCGCGCCCGACCAACGGAAAAATCCGGGCGACGCCCACGCACTCGCCGGGAGGCGTTGCGCCCCGGCGAAAAATGCCAATGGCAGAGAGCAGCGAGCTGCGTCGGGCCAATCGCCGCGGCGAGAAAACGAGCGGCTCTTCGAGTCCGCGCGGACTCTGCCAGCACACGGCGCGCCGAGGCCTTCTCTTTCTCGCCGGCGCGTATGCCTGCCCGCCTGCCTACCTATCCTACCGTGGCCGTAGCCACCGGGCTGACCTTTATTATACGCTTTATATACGGATATATACCTACTCCGCCGGCGTCCCTCTCTCCCGCCGACTGCAACTGCGCGAGGGACGAGAAATACAAGGCGAGGAGAAGAACACGACTCTCCTCCGCCTCTTTCGCTTTTGCTCGCCTCGTTCCCGCTGCTTTCTTCTTCTTCTTTTTTTCTCTCGGGGGGGAGGAGAGCCTCTCCGCGGGGGTACATCCCGGAGCCAATTAATACCCCGCGCGCGCGCGCCCCCCTCGGACGCTGCAGCGATTTCGCCCGAGCGGGAAAAGCTCGGGGCAATATCGGCCCGACGCGAGAAATTTCCGAGCTCCGTTTTGTCGGAGTAGCTACTATACACTCCCTTTCCTCGCGCGGGAAACGAAAGCGGAGCGAGCGGATTTTCGCGCGCCGCTAATGCCGTTAAAACTCGCGACCGTTAATGGAGACGCGGGGAATTCTCCGCTTTTTTTTTCGGCAGCCACGTTATTTCCCCGGAATCCAACTCGTTTTCTAAGCAAACACACGCGTCGGACTCGCGCGCGTCTAAGGAATTTCACTTCAAATATTACGCGCGGGCCAATATTTTGTCAGCGGGAGTTTTTACATTATTTTTTTGTTTGCCCCTGCGGAGATTTCACTGCACCTTCCGTAAGAAAAATTTCCGAGCGTGAGAAAAGCAAGAAGGTGCTACATCGTTGGAGCGGGAGAAAAAAGGAGAGATGATCGGGGGGGTATATCGCGCGCCGGGCGCGCTAGCCGTGACGACAAATTAATCGGCCCTGGCTGCACTCGAGAGCGCGCCGGGCGTATTTCCGCAAGGCCGGGAGAGCGCGAAATTGGTCTATAAACGCAATAATGGGGAGTTTAAGCGGATTCCGCCGGAATCCGGGAAAACGCGCCTCCCCCTGTCGGACTTCTTATCCCCCGCCGAATCTTCTTTCCCGGCCGCTCTAATTTCGCTACCTGCCCGGGCAACGATCGCTTCCGTTCCGCACGTATTTTGACTGATCTCGAGAATGCACATTTAGCAGCTTTCCTTTTCTTCGCCAGGTAGAGGCGCGTCCCCCTCCGCGCGCGGCGCAGATGCAAGGGCAAATTGCACTGTGAAACGGGACGGGCTTTTTCCGACTGTATACCTGCGTTACGCTCGTCCCGCCGACTCGTGCCCGCAGTCAGCCGAGCGGGCGCCTCGGGTGGAGCGACTGCGGTACTCGGGTTTCTCGGATTTCCTTCTTCGTGCGTACACACGGCGCTGAATAAATATTAGCAGCCCAGAAAACGAGTCGTATCGCTTGCCCGTTTCGGACAAATATAAACCCTGCCCCGTCATCGTTTATAACCGGAGGTACGCCTTAAAACAATTAGGCGCTGACGAGCCCGGAAAAGCGGCAGTGAACATTTTCAGGCCTATTTTCTCCGTCATAAATGCGTTCCTTCGAAATCGATTGATTTCCGTCTTTTAATAAAGCGAGAAACTCAGTATATAGCTTCGCTCAATGGGTATGTCGTAACGAGCGTACGAATGACGAACTTTCACTGCGCCTTTGAAATGAGGAATTAAGAAAAAATTGAGAGAATTGCATTTTAACGTACACCAGCGTAGCTCCGTAAAATGAATTCGTACAGTACTCCACGCGTAAAGCGTTATTACGGTTATTATTCGAGAGCGAGGCTTGACGTGCGATCATTGGAACAAGAGGCTCGCAGCTCCTTCGTTTCTGTTTTTCCCCTCCGATGAGATTTACTTTCCTTTAATAATATAAAATTAGAGAAACTCGCCGGGCTTGAAATCGAGGCTCGTTTCAGCGCCCATTGTAAACACGCTTTTGTAATGGCACTTACCAGGCGACTTCGTGTATCGCCTCGATCTCCGATAATCAATCGTGAGTCGCGACAATTGATCTGTTTTTCAAGTCAAGGGCTTCCTTCGTGGATTAGATCGATAAAATTACGCGCGGGTAAGTATGCGCCGCGTTAAGTCGTTCTAATCGCTCCGAGCGCTCCGAGATAATAAATTTTATTCCCGCAATCTTTTTTTCTGCCTTTTTTTTCAGTGAACACCAAGATCGATCGCCAGATAGCGCTATATAGTCCTCTAAATACTTCCCGTCGGAGTATAAACGGGTATGCATACATTTATCAAATTTAATTAGTGCATTCGGTACATTATGGATAAGTTCGATGAATTTAAATTTATTTGGGTTCAAATAATTATACCGCACGTGAAGCGGCCCCGGCGAATTTACATTTAATGACGAAATGTATTAATGCGATCGATTTTAAGCCAATGATAAGTCATATTTATACGATAATATGGTATTAATGTTGCAGGAATCAACCGTGCACAGTCACACGCGTCCAATAAATGTCAATAAAAAGTTTGCGTCATCAAACAGCATAACATAAAGTTATATATCAGCTATTTGATTTTATCCGTCACGTATACACAAGCCCACAATAAAATAATTCTGAAACATCGACATACGCACGAGTGTCAAATCAAGCCTACCATTAACTATATTCATCTCAACAAAATTAAACTAAACAATTTGACTTGGCAATTATCCCATGTGCATCTGCATCGTCTTCCCGGGCAAGCCCCGTGGCGCCCTCTAGCTGCATCCGGCTGCACTCGCAAGTGGGTCGCTCCGAGCTCGATCGGCGGCGGGAAAGGGGGTGCATAGCGCGCGCTGCGTTACGACACGCGCGGTGTGTGCGGCTGCACGTACCGTCGGTGACATTGTATTCGATTTATATGGCGCGCGCGCTATTGCACTTGCACTCTCGTGCCACTTTGCGGCCGTGCGCCGCGTCCTCAATTGTCGCCAATTGCACGTTTCTATTTAGAAATTACGGGGAGACGACGAGGTGGGGGGAGGGAGGGGGCGAGGAGAGCGTGTTCCGCGCGTGTAATTTCTAAGAATGCTCCTGAATTGCCACTCATTGCCGCTAATGACCGCGGCGGCCGGAGCGAGCGCTCCCCGGCGCGTACACATAAACCCGTCAATAAACATCGCGCGCCCGAGCGAACGGAGGCCTCGATTCGCGCATCCGTTTCTTCCGACGCGGACTTTCGAGAACGGGATACTTTGTACTTGTGTCTTTTTTAGACGAGGGCTGCGCGAGGGAGGCGCTGCTGGGTACTGACGGAGCGAGCGCGAGGAAGAGGCGCTTGATTAATGACGAGCGAATGAGCTGTCGAATTGGTGGGGAATTTATTAATTTTCAGCGGATTGACTGAGGAGTGTAAGGCTCGTTTGACGTATCCTACCCAGGGATTTAAAATTTTACTGCGCGAACGACTCATTTCATTAAGTAGTGTAAGACTGTTATTATTGTTCACCAGCAAAGAGGATGGGGACGATTAAATCGAAGCAATTAATTAATGAAACAAATTTTATTAAGTCTACGTTCTGGCCGACTTTGTTTATCGGGATACTTATATAAACATATTTAAGGATCACCACCTTGCTCTTAAACGAAAAAAGCACATTTCAATTTAGTAACGAAAAATAGCACATTTCAGTCTTTCCGCGAACAAAAGCACATTTTGCAGCAATCTCCGCAAAGAAAAGCATATTTCACGAGACTCTCTTTCTCCGGAAAAACGGCAAAACTCACAAAAGTGCTTTTCTTTATGCCGAAACTCCGAAAAGTTGCGAAAAGCTGAAATTTGCTTTTCTTCGCAAGGAAAGAATGGAAATGTGCTTTTTTTCGTTAGGACCGAAGATCTTCAGAGAACATTTTTTTTCAATAAGATAAGGCCTCGAACAAAATAGACCTTTTAGAGCTGAGTAACTGGTGAGCAGTGACAACAACTTGTTACTGCCCTCTGTCGAGATGTCCCAACTGCGACTCTACGTCGTACTATGTCTTGATAACTCTACTACAAAAAGTTCGAGAGATAATCACTTCGGTTTTGTTAATTATTTAAAAATATCTCAAACTTTATTAATTAAATCCTTCTTCAATTGATCATCTTTAACTTTTGTATTTTTAGGTCAATTGAAGCATAAAATTATTTTTTCATTAAATCGTACTGTGAAAAGACTGAAATACTATTCAATCAATATTGTACTATTGAGTCTGGTAATCTATCGTAAGAAAACTGTAGTTTTTATTTTAACAATGGGCTACACTTGAGCGGTCTTACTAGTTAAGTAGAAACGCAAAATTAGAAAAATCTTAATCAGCTGATATATCTTCATTATTATTCAAGTCCAGTTTTTATACGTAAGAATAAGAAATTATACTAATATATATTGTACCAATACTCTGGTACTGCATCACATGTATACAAATTAAAATATCTTTCAACTTCCAATCGACTAAAAAAACAAATTATTCTATTTTTTCGTAAATAATTTGCTTGTACCAATTTTCGTTCGAAAATTGTAAAAAAAAGCTTTCGAAATAAGCTAACTGTCATTAAACTAATTTCCACCATCGTACATTAGTTGTCTATTTGTAAACAACTTTCCAATCGATTCAATATATCGTAAACACACAAATTTATAAATTCATTGCTCTTTGCACTTTTGATTAAAAAATCAGCTGACAAAATATACAATTCCCCAAATCTCACTCCCACTCGGTTTCATTGTTAGCTTTTTTCGTCTGTGTTCCAAAGATAAGAAGAGCAAGTTTAAAGTTTGACGCCGTTATCGAGCGCCGCGCCTTATCGTGTTTTTATTTAACGCGCGGATGCGGCACGAGTAATATTTATATAATGCGCGGCTGCAGCGCTTGTAATCTCGTATCGCGGGAAACGATCTTAAGAACAAGATTCTCCCTTTTTTTCCGACGATTGCGCTGTGATGATTCTCCGCGCGACGAAAGATTTATGATGGAGTGGGCTTTTCATATCGCGGGCTTTCCAAACGAGCGCCGGGCCTTATCTCGGCCTGTTAATTCCGTATCTCGCCTGTTTGATCGAGCGACGGAGCGTACGAGTGCCGGAGTCGAGTGTGTTCAAATGTTCCAGAATCGAGCTCGAATTGTTGACACTACTCGGCCGCGGCGATATTTCGCTTCTATTATAATCGCATTAGCGAACTTTGTTCGGCATTTTCGTTTGACCTTCGCTGACGCCAACCGGCATGAGTTTGTTCAATGATTTGATTAAGTGTTAGTAAAGAAGGGAATAATTATTACCAAAGAAGTGTCAAATCTAATTACCTGTATGTGTACTTTGAAATTGTGTATGAATACTTTTGTGATTAAATCGTTTTATTGAATGCGAAATTTGAAATACTCATCATTTTAGCAGATCAATAAAGAAATTAAAGATAAGGAATTGTTGCTGCAACATTTTTACCAGTATGTTCAAAGTGCACTCGATTTTAGTCATTAAAAAAAAAATTTTCAATCCAATTTTTAAAAATTCTTTTATAAATAAGTAATAAATGTAAAAACGAAATTTAAAATTTTATATTTTAGTAAATAATTAAACTAATTAAGTAACGCCTTTCTTTAAATAAACAAGTACAGAAAAATACGAAATTTAAGAAACACTGGAATTAATTAAGAAGAAAAATCTTTGTACATTAAAAATGAAAAAAGAAACAATAATTTTACCACTTATGTTTCTTAAACATCAATGAAACATAAAAAATGAAAAAATCAAAATCAAGAGAACAATTTCATTAAATAAATAAACAAAAGTATATATAGAAAAATTCAAATACCAAGAAAGTGACGAATCACTGTCACAACACCTACAATAAAAGCACAAATCAAAATAAATCTTAAACCCGCGTTTCTTAAAAAACGATCAAACGAGTAGAGTCGAAAAAAAGGCACGACGGGTGTCGAGTTACGTTGCGCAAGAGGCTGTCCGCGGCATCGAAATTCTTCGTGCCTCGGTTTACCCGGCCGATTAGCCGAAACGACGGGCGGTACGCTCCGAAAATAAGCTCGCCACGCGGGAATTCGCTCGGCGACGCCGCGACGCTTGCGCAAAAAAAAACGGAGAGATCGGCGCATCAGGGGTACTCGTTACACATCGCGCGTTTTATAACGCCCGCTGCACCGCGCTACAGCCGATCAGCGACGGCCGATAAAAGAATGGCTTTTCGCCCGATGACTGCTTCGCTGAAAAAAAATTCCACTCCATAAAACACTTCGGCGCTCTTTTTTCTTTCTCGCTCAGATTGCCGAGGAAATTGATGGAATGCCGTTATCGCTCGATTGACTATTTTGCGCGGCTTTAGCAGCGGGGCTCTTTGTTTTTGCGCCGAGGGGACTATAAATAATGCGAGGAGAAGCTAATAAATATTTAGCTACGCGATAACGGCTGCACTTGTAAATTATCGGCTTTATTATTTAACAACTTATTCACGGCGTACGCGTGACTGACAATTTGAATGCTCGGCAAATACGAGTGCATAAACGCGGATAACCGGAGCTTACGTTAACTGCGATTCGTGAGATGGTCGATTTTAGTGAATCGTCATTTTATCCTTTTAAAAAATTTGAGATTTTTTGGATAATATTTCAGTGTATATCAAAATTACATTCTAACTGCAATTTATCCAAATTTAATTTTTATACCTAGACAATAAGATTGTTACGAAAAGAAAATATTTGCATTAAGTATTTTTAATATTTTATATAGGATCTATATCTATGTAGATCAAAATGTTGAGTTTTCTGTAAAATTAGTTGAAAAAGAGCATATTTTTTATACAATTTAAAGCGATTTTTATAAGAATAAATATTTAAAATATACTTTAGTGCAATTTACATGCACTAAATGTTTAAATTTACATAGGAAGCTGCATTTTTTTTAAATTGTTCAATTATTGCAAACGATGTGTTTTTCAAAAATAAAATGTTGACAAATTTTAAATAATGAACTGCATGATGTATTTATGTACACGTATTTAACATAGTAAATATACCTTGCAAGTTGCATGTTTTAATTGTACAGGACGGATCATTTTTCAAAAACTATTTGGAAAAAAAAGAAAATTAATATGGATTCATTACCTGCAGATGTGCATAATTTAAATGAAACTTGTATATAATTTTGTTTTATTAGAAGTATTTAAGGCGTATAATAGATTTTTGGGAACAGAAATTACTTGCTAAACAAGCTAAAAAAATAAAATCAATCCACTCTGTCTCAAAGCATAATTTTTTAAAAATTACCACTGTATAATTTTGATTCATTTGCTGAAAAAAAGTTTATCTTTTTCGGCTAAAATTTACCCAAAATTAGCGTAATATTTCGATTACGCAAAATTATGTAATAACTTCTACATCGCCGATAAATCAACACAAAAAAATATGCGTTAAAATCTCAGCCGATTTTTACCAGTGCAATCCAACAGCCTGGACAAATCAGAATTAAGTAGCCCACACACGCGTGCAAGAAGAAGGCCGGAGGAGCCGAGGCCGCAACGAGAGCGGAGATGGCCGCTGAGTTCATTATCAATTGCATCACATCGAGGGGCCGATATTCGCGCAGTCGAGTCGCTCGCTTTCCCGGGACGCGCGCTATTTATCTTGCGGCGCGCGTCCTCCCGAGACGCTGCTTGGCTCGCCTCCAAAACACGGCGAGCGTCTGCTCCCCCGGAGCCCAATAATTCACGCCTAAGTACGCGCTGAATCTTGACTGAGGGGGGCAGAATCCTCCTCCTTTGCCGCTGAAACATTCAAAGCGGGACTCCGTGCCAATGGTAATGTAATCGAGCGCCGAGTCGAGGCTGCGCCCCGGCTAATTGGGACGGGACTCTCCTCGTCGCGCCCGACCGCTCTGCGCCTTCATATTTTAGCGCGGGGTTCGAGGGTTCATTTTATTGGGGTGCCCTTTCTTTTATCGCGTGGATGGAGATGGATTCGTTGACGATTTTTTCTTTGATTTGTTTTAGTTAACAATTTTTTTATGACCAATACTGACTTGGTATATTTGTGTAGATGAACTTATTTTTCTTTATACGGCGAATTTTTTTCTATATTTGGACAAGAATAAAGTTTTATGTGTGTAGAAGATCGACTGGAAGAGATAAACTGACGATTTTCTTAACTTTGTTTGAGTAATCATTAATATACCTTTTCGATCAATGTCGATGCATATCTTTGTGTGCTTTACATTTTTTCAAACAAATTTTTTTTAGAAACTATAGAATGTTTTTACCGAATAACGATTCCCGTTTTTATTAATTTGTAAATAGAAAAAACAAACTGTATTTAACAGTATGTATGCAAACATATTCGTTTGAGAAATATTCTGGTACGAAGAAAGAAATAAATGGTAAGAGTTTATCGCGCTTCGGAAATTATTCGGTACTTTTTCTTAACGTTTGATTGCACATAAATGGAAACGAAAAAATTTGAAAAGCAAATATAATGGTTTATGTTCTGCATGCGTAATTATGCAAATATTCCTTCTTTTATTTCCTTGTCGAAATCAAATGTACATAGAGTCAAATTTATGTTTACTCATTTTTTATATATATCTAACAGCAAACAGTGCACGATGTCATGTGACAATGAATTGTCGTTCTTTGTTAGTTATACTTATGAGTTTATGACTATTAAGTACTTTCAACAGAATTTATAAAAAACGTGACGTTAATTTGCGTGTTTTGGCTGAATCGATAAGTATAAAAATAAATTAAAAATTTAGATTAACGTACATACACTTTAATCTACTATCAAGTGCCTACTGCGAATTCTTCATTTGTATACACAATTTGAAAGTGCAAATAACTATCCAATACTTTTAAAACTATCGAAAGACAAACAAGTATTTTAAACTTGTTTTCAACTTGTAATACATTCATTAAAAATATGTTAATTTAAGAAACATTTTTGCCTATTTGAAATAATTACTAATTATCTTTTTAACCTTATGAATATAAATCTCGTCAGTATGACTGTTTAATTATAAATTTAAACCTTGTGCAATTGTTTGCACATTTACTGATAATATTCTAAAATTAGTATTTTACTTGAGATTAAAAATGGTTTTGTGCGAAAATCATAAGAAAGAAAAATATGCTTTAGATAATTTTTCTATTATTTTAAAAATAAGTCTGATTCTACTGCATTTCATGATTAATAACTAATAACTATTAATCTACAATAATTATTATTTATGATTTGTTTTACCAATTAAACAAATCTGTTGTACTGTATCAAAAAAAAGTATACATTCAGTAGACAATTATTCTAAAAAAATGATCATTTATTAGAAATATTAAATCATAAATGTGGTGAAAATAACATTAATTTATTTATTTTTAGACCCTTAGTAAATATTTAATTTGGGAAAAAGAATTGCTGAATTCTCTCAAGTACAAACTATCATCCACCGATAATCTTTATAAGCATCGTGCATACATGTACATTAGATTATCTGCCTATGACGTACCTTCCTCATATATTCTTTATTCCGATAGTGTTTGCTCGTTCGCGCAATATGCAGCAAACATTCGTAAATTATTATTTAATACATTATAATTATTATTATTATTACAAATGTTCTAAAATAATTATAATAAAGCACGAGTTTGTGCCAGTTATTGGTTTTATATATATATATTTATAATATTATATATATATAATTCTACAGTAACACTTGAAGTGATGACGCATAAGGACAACCAAGTACTATAAATTATATATTTTTTCGTACATTCTGTCAAGTTGCATCTTTGATTAAAGCTTATCAATATTAAACATAAAACAGAAGTTTGAAAAAGAAAAAAATTATTAAAATATATGAAGTAAAAATAAATTATTTTAATACCCGATGAATTCTTCTTTCATCACGTAATTAAAATAAATGTGTCACTAACGCACAATTTTCACTATGCTGTGAAATCAATTAGTATGCTGGATATCCAAAGCATTCTAAAAAATGTATCAAACTGTAATAACATTATTACAAAAGTTTTATTTCACAAGTGCTATTTCTTTAGAATGCTTCGATTTTTTATTTTATTAAAGAGATATGAAGAAGCCTTCTTAGTATGAAAATTTTCCGAATTAATAATAATGAATTAGGCATTAATAATTTAATAACATTAAAATATCTGAATAATCCTTTGGGTGCAATTGAATATAGGATTATACAATTACACTCATTAAATTTTATACATTAGGCTTTTTCATATCTCTTTACAGATACACCATGTATCTCGAAAATCTGAGACTCTCACTCTTGGTGAAAATTATTTTTTCTTTTCACATTCAAATCATTTAAAGATTACAAGACAAACATTGGCATCTAGAAAAAGTAGCCTTATTCATTTTAAAAGTAATTTTATTTATCCAAGTTAAAAAAATTTTCATTTCAAAAGGTGTCGGGATTTTATTTTCATGTGAGAATATTGGTCAACGATGTTTGCATTTAATTTTCCAGGCTAAAAAAGTAGCTTCAACAAAATGCAAATTATAAGAAAAAAATACACCATTCGCTCTTGATTTATGCTTTAATTAATCGCAACCTTCGTCGGAGACTAGCTCGAGCTCGGATGTTAATTATGAAAAAAATATTGATGAACGCGGATGGGGATACCCTTTACAACTCAGCGCTGGGCGGCAAGACACACCCGGGGTTAACAAACAGGAGAACGCCGAGTAGTAAAATAAGGAAAGAGAAGCTAAGGGTGAAGAGGAGGAGGCCAGTCTCCGGCCCGATCGTGACCGTGTCCTACTTGCTCGCCGTGGTGGGCTTGGGGTTCCCCTCCTTGTCCTTCTTGTCACTGCCGTCGGCAAAGTACTTGGTCGCGTTGGGGAACCTCGTCGAGTTCGGGAAGTCGGGCGTCTTGAGGCGGGCCGGGTGCAGGCTGTCCTTGATCGCCTGGCCGAAGGCGCGACGCACCGCCGGTACCGAGGCGACGGCGTGCGCCGCGCCTTCCGCCTCCTGGATCTGCGAGTGCGACATACCCTCGCGCACCAGTCGCTCCACCGACGCCGTGATCGCCGTACTCGAGGGCGTGGGGCTCGCGAGCAGCTGCGGCTTCTGCTGCTCGATCAGCTTGCGTCGCTTCGACGGCATTGTGCTCAAGTAGGCGTCGCTGAATGGCAATGGACCACCTTGCATCGCCTGCAACTGAGCCTGCTTGCGTTGCCGCACCGAATCCCGCGCTATTATAGGCACCCACTCCTGTGAAGAATAAAACTAACGAATGTAGCAACCAAATTTTTAACTGAACTTTTTAGTAATTTTTTTTAGATTAAATTCTGTTAAATTTTGCATTTTATGAAAAAATATACAAATGTATTGATATATATTAAAAGGCAGTTACTTGTTATTGAATTAAATGAAACTTAGTCATCTTCTTCATCTAACTGTTTTTAGTAGAAAATAAAATGCGAAAAGATAAAACCACTGATTGGTTATAATACTTTTTTAATTATCTAATACGATCTAGCTTTTTTACTTATCGTTAACTCATGCTGTGCACTCAAAACGGAAAAGCGTTATAAATAAGAATTTTTATAAAATACAAAGCTGCTTTAGTTTCTCCAAAAGAAAGAGTTGCAAATACAATATTAAATAGACACAAAACTAAAATCCTTTTTTCGTGAAATCACATTATGGAAACTTTTTGTGATAAGCGAAGCTTAAAAAATATTTCATTTTATATTTATTACATAATTGCAAATTTAACGTATCACTATGTGCAAAATTACACGTCTAAATTTTTTTAACTGTTATCTATCTTTCTAATATAAAATGTAAATACACTTTTTACACCAATTTGCACCAGAGTTACACTTAACATCTCTACATTATCTAATTTTTTACATGCTAGTAATGGTCTAAATGAAATTGCCAATTGTTATTTAACGTTAAAAAATATTCGTCAGAATAAGCCAAGTGATTAAATAACTAGTGATTAATTGAGACTGAAATATCATAAACCAACCTCAATACATAGAGTCTGCGTTTGTACCATCTCACAAACTTTTTTTGCAAATCTACGTAAAAGGAACTTGGTCCGTATATTATGTCAAACAAATAAATAATTCAACTTCTCAAAATCAAAAATACAACTACTTTGGTAAACAATTTTAGTTTTTCAAACATGGTACTTTTTGGCTTGTAAGAAGTTAAATATTTGCATTTTTACTCATATTTTAGATAAAATCATAATGTTAACTATTACTTACAGGGGGTAAATTTTCAGCTCCTGGAAACGTCTCGGGTATGTCTTCTCCATTGGCTAAGTCCATTGAATCGTCTACTACTTTATCATCCGAGGCTTCTGTTTCCATTGGCTGTTTAGCAAGTAAAACAAGCATTCATATATGGTTACATTTATTTTCTTATTAGTACATTATATATTAGTATTATAAAGTATACCAACTTAAGATAAAGCATTTCATAGCGTCTATAAAAATAAAATTAAAAAAAAAGCAGTTTAATAAAAAATTTTAATTTATCTCAATAACTGTAAATGACTTTAATTTTTAAAATATTACCTCAGATTTGACTTCCTTGGATTCTGCATTCTCTTTAACTTCTGGTTGTGATGTTACTGGTTCTGATTTTTGCTGTGGTAGGGATGATGACGATTGAGGTTCTGACTCCTGTTCCTGCACTTCTGGCTCTACTACTGGAGGCTCACTTGTTGTCTCCATCGGTGTTGTCTGTTCTGCCGGTGGTGCCGACGGTTCATCTTTATAAACCAGTAAAGAGGTTATTTCTTCCTGAGACATTTGCGTCGTCCTAGTGGCATAGGCACGAATTCGAGTGCTCAGCATACCGAGCAGAGTTTGTTGCAAAAATGGATGTATTCCCTCTGTTACTTGATTCTGAAATCGAGTTTATATTAATAAATTTTTAATATGATATATACATAGTACTGATTAAAATATGATATTGTACCACGAGGCGAGAAACAATAGATTCCAGTGTCGTTTGCCCGCCTGACAGTACATGCTGAAGTACAGCACTGGATTGTTCATCTAATCTTCTAGATAATGTAATTGCTTCTTGTGCAAAAGTTGAGTTATCCAGATCTAAACAAAATTAATCTATAATAAGTAATTTTATCTTTGTATTAACTTTAACTGTTTTAAAATTTTTAATAATTTATACCATTATTAAACAGAAGTTTTAAAAATTCCAAAGAATATTTGCGCAGCATAGCCTCAATGGTTGCTGGTACGTCAACTCGTCTACTAATTGCTTCTGATTCAGGTACAACAAATGATTGAAAATAGGGCCGGCTGAGTTCTACTATTTGATCCACGACTTGCTGATGCAAAGTGGCCGGCGGTGAATCGGGGAAGGAATGTTCCAAGAATTCTCGGAGAGGTCGGCGAAGATTAACGAATGGACCGGGCTGACCAACGCTAAGCTGCATCAGACTTCCAAACGACACATTTCTTATCTGAAATTGTAAAATAAGAATGTTTCTTATAAGTAGAAGAATAATTCATTACCAATAATATTTAACCGAATCCGGAAATTACCAAAAACAGCCAAAGGTCGGTAAGGAAGTTCCTTCCTGTAAACTCCTCGAGATTGACGTTCAATGATCTTAGCAATTCCGCCAAAGGTACATCACTGTTTGGTGACAAGTGAATTTCACTAGCATTAGGCCTGAGAAGTTTAGGAAGCAATATTGTATTAATTGACGACTAATAATAATTAATATAAGTATGTTCATATCTACGAATAATTATCAAAGAAGATTATGCTGTTCACATACCCACTTCCAACAAATGAAATATGTACATCACTGCTGCCAGGTGCTGCTTGCAACAATTCACCTAAAGTCATAGCTAATCCTATACCTACGAAATTATTGAAAAATAAAAATGATATTAAATCTTATTCTAAAAGAATTAATCGAATCCTACCGCTTGCTATGGCAGAGCCATCGTTTTCAAGGAGATCACGAGTTATGTTGGCATCTCCTCCCACAGTAAAATTGACCGAGGTACCTCCGGAAGCAGATGCTGAATGAGATGCTTTAAATTTTAATATATATCACTCTGCTTTTAAATGTTCATGTTTTAAAAGTTTTGATAAATGTCATACCCGACTGCGATCGACTGTGGCTTCCGGTAGTCGAAGTTTGGTTGGCTTGATTCGATTGAGAGGTGGAGGTAGTATTGGCCGTGGCCGGCGTATTTCTGCGCAGGTGGTGCGAGTTGCAGGGTAGGAAAGGATCGAAGTCTAAGCTTTGGCTCATACCCATTCCTACGTTCAACGGATGCGTGTGCGGATGCAGTACATGGGGCCGAGCTGTGCTACGCGTCTGAGTTGACGTGGTCGGCTGCGTTCCAATATTGCTTCTAAAACAAGACATTAATTAATATATTTTACAATTTACATTTAATGAATTAATATTTAATTATCAGGAGCCTTTTTAATTCTTCGTCCTTAAAAATAGGTTTTCATTGAAAAAGAAAAAAAAAATTAGCCCAAAGAATCATTGGCGTACCTGGCTTGAGTACTTTGTCCTGAATTTGAGGTACCATTGTCCATTGGCTGTTGTCCTAAAAATGTGATAAATGGTATATTTGTAAGTGGATTGGTAGCTGTACCGCTGTTTGAATCCGGCTGGGAATTCCTCTCACTCAATACACTCTGCAGGGCGTCGCGAATCAAAGCAAAAGGAGGACTCATTGAATATCCACTACCAGTGGCTCCAGCTGAAAGAAAAAGCAGTTTTTTATGCAGGTCTGTTTTTTTTAATAACTGTTATTAAATGTAACAATCTACCATTGCCATTATTATTATTAGTTTGACCCTGCTCATTCTCTGTCCCATCTGTTGCACTAGGCGAACTAATGTCCATTGCATTTTGAGGACTCAGTTCCATAGACACTTCTACATTGCTTGGCAGATTTAGTATCGTCCCTTAATATTAAAATTTCCCATTAATAAATTAAAAATTTTTTTTTAAGTCTTAAACTTTGAATCTCTAATAGGGAGCAGAAATTATATTTTAAATTTTAATAAGCAAAGTGCACTTATTTGTCCGAAATTGTCTGATCCCTACTGTATAGTTTATCCATAAATAAGTTACCTAACAAAGATGCATTTGCATTCTGAGATCTATTGTTTGCACTGCTAGATCTACTGCTTGCTTGTTCTGAAGTTCCTGAGGTAGGTGACGATGGACGAGTGGCTTCATTTCCTTCATCAGCCGCGTTATTATTATTACTTGCATTGCGAGCAGTCAAATTAATGTGAGACTATAGTTTATAAAAAAAATAATTCTATAATTTTTTTACTGTACCATAGATTTTTATTCTATAATGTGACAACGCTTACCTCAATTTGAATGGGTATTCCTGCTTGTAATATGGCCGATTGTTGTATTATTATTGGTCGGCAACGCAAGTTTCGTGGTGGCTGCTGTCCCATATCTATAATGATGTCGCTCAGAGCGTGGCAAGCATGGGCTAAGTAGTGCAAACTCTCGCTCACACCATCTACTATCCTTTGATTCTCTGTGACACCTTCAGGACCATCCTGCAATTAAATATTAAGACTTTCATATAGTTTACAACGATCGATAAACACGAATAATTAAGTTTCTTTTGCTTACACCTGGATTAAGCACTGGATCTGATGACATTAAAGTTCTGTAACATTCAATGTATGGTCTAAGCCGATCTTGAGCTTCAAGCAGTCTTTCTAATAATTCAGCCATTTGAGGAGGTCGAGGAACTCTGTTAAAATATTTTTGATTAGTAAAAATTTGAAGATTTTTATTAATTTTTAACTTACTGAGGAGTTGATCGGCGACTTGTATTTTGATTATCATTATTACTTGTAGAAGCGTCATTCCTTTCAGCTTCAGGTCTTTCAGATTCAGATCTTTCACTTTCTGATGATCCTGCTTCTGCTCTTTCAGGTACTGATCTTTCTTGCTCTTGCCTCTGTTCAGTTTGAGGTCTTTCTGATTCAGTTTCTGAAGATTGTGCCTGTGTATTTTGCTCAGATTGATTTGCATCTATTAGATTGACTGAACCACTCACACTTCCTCCCTCTTCACCATTTCCTAAATTTTAAAAGTTAATTTAATTACTATGTATTTAAAATATCTTAGGTCTCTATTAACAGACTGAGTGCTGTACGGTACAAACATATAGCATAAAAAATTTTCTTCTTAGTGGAAAAAAATTTTTCTTCTTAATTATGTTGTTCAGAAAGGCTATGTTTTGAAAAATGTTTAGCACTAAACCTGTTAATGTTGTTCATATACTTGCCACGAGTTAATCTAATATTTATGAGTGCTGCTGCTGAAAATGCAGCAGCTATTTCTGAGGCTGCTTGTACCATTCTATTTCTGGCTGTGTTTTCATTGCTATTTTCATTACTAAATATGCATTATCGTTTATTATAAATTAATTAAAATTTTTTTAAATTATTAGATTGTATTGATATAAATTTTTGAATTACCCATCCTGTTCTGTTTCTTCTTCAGGTGCTGAAGCTTGTGGTGCTGGTTCTGAAGCACTATTTTCAGTAGGACTAGGATGAAGAGGCACTGAGGGATCATCTATTCGATCTATTAACTGTGTGGCACTGTTTAACATACGTCTTGCAGAAACTAAACGACTATTAGATAGAGTGTTGCTTAATTGAGGTGCGGGTAAACCTGTGGAAATAAATTTTGAGGTTATGACTTTGCAGGCATTGACTGTTTTATTACAGTCTTCAAAAGAAAACATTTAGAATTATTGATTATTTATGTTAAAAAGCTTGACATATACCATTGCATAGAAGTTTAATCGATTTAAAAATTTACTTTACTCTTTTTTGTGTAACAGTAAATGCAATAAACTGTATTGCAGTTATTGTACATGCTACGTATTAATAAAATAAAAGGAAAAATCGTAGTAATTAATAATGATTTACCATGACCTTCGACAACCTCTGAAGGCACAGACATTGCATTCAAGAACATTGCATTTCTGTGGAGGTGTCCTCGATATTGGACTCTTGACCCACCTTGAGTCCATCCTTGATTACTGTTTTGTCTTTGAGAATTACTTGAACCACTTCGTGACTCTGGTTGTGGTGGTGCACGTTGAACCAAATGAATTACTTTTCCATTTACATCTATATTAAAATGCAAACAATAATAAGAATTTTATTAAAATATAAAATGTTATTAAATTTAGTATAATTATCATTATTGTATTGATTTGATATAATAAGTTTATAATTACATAAAATATATAATCAATATATTTTCCATACAAACAATAAAATATAATTTTAATTTTGTTTTAAAAGTTGATTGCTCATTTGTAGTATCTTAGAATATAAATTATGTGTAAGGAAGGAAATGTTACATATAAGTACATCAATTGAGTCATACGTACTACCATAATCATTGAGTTTCTTATCGTTCTGCAAAACCCTACCGCAGTAGATGAGTCTTTGCGATTCGACAGGTACATTGACCGTGTCAGCTATGTGTTCCTTGAAGCCACGTACTGTGATCTACGAAACAAAAATGAAACAGCAAACTTTAGCAAAGCAACTGTCTGCATCGCCTAAACCACAAGCATTGTTGACAACAGCACATAATACAATGGAAATTTAACTGTCGCAAGATGACGAAATCTCCCGCTTCCCCCGAGTAACTTACATCGTCGTCGCAGGAGAACGAGTGGTTCTGCGAGTCCAAGGTCTTCACTGTTATTTCGAGCATATTTGCGACGTAGCTGCAGCGGCAGCGGTTCCCTGGGGTGGACGTTCAGCCTCGCCACTCTCGCGCGGATCTCCGGCTCGGGCTTTCCCGCGAGCGTCGCTCGGATGATGATCGCCTAGACGTCGCCGTCCGTAGCACACGGGTATACGAGTGAGTCGCCGGCCGCCGACGGGGGCAGCTCTGGCAACCTGCGGGCTCTCCCTCGGTCACGTCCTCCGCTTTGAGGTTAGGTGTGCGTGTGCGCCCACTGCTGCAGGCTGACCGAAGCGCGCGCGCGCACCCGACGTGTCCCAGTGCTGCCGTGTGCGTCCTCGAGCGAGATCTTCGCCAGGGAGACTCGTCGATCACTCGGTCATGATTTGGTTGAGCGCGAGGGGGGAAGGGGGGTCGCGAGTACCAGGGGGTGGCGGCTGAACGGTCTCGATCACGGCGAATTTGCCCGAGGAATTTCCACGTCTGGTGGCTAACTGTCTTTTACTACTTCGACGGGACCGGGGGACGTTGGGGCTCCTATGATTTTTTGCGACGAGGGCTATTTCTCCACCAGGGGGCACGTGTGTAACTTGTAAGTTGTAGGCGCAAAACTGAATATATACAGATATAGTTCACGGCTGTAAGTAGTAGTAGTACAAGTACTGGCCACTGGGTACTAGTAGTACAGGTACTGAGTGCACAGCCCGTGGAAGCTATACATGTATATATTCGTTTGGGGCTGATCACACACGTCCGAACTCTGGAGTACGAACTTTTAACGGGATCAGTACAAATTTTGGAAGTTGGGACGATGACTAACGGAAAAATTTGTGTATTAAATGATTTATTAAATTCATTAAAAATGTATATATTTTTTCTTGTTCATTTTGTAAGAGTAAATAATAATTAATACTGATTTGATTATAAGTAACAAATTAATTGACATTGAATTTTATTGATGATTCCGCTGAACTGTTTTAGAATTTTGAATTCGGATGACGTATAAAAGTCGTCCGATTGCCGCACCGGATACTGCTATTACCACTAGCAGACTATAGCTATATTACCATTTGCTGCTTACTAAGTGAATTAGTGAACTGGCCGACGGGTTAGTCAGACACGGTCCAGTTTGCCGGTGGGCCGTGAGATGCCGTGGTACGCCGCGAGTACTGAGTGTTGCGTTTGAATTTTTTCTTTCTTACATTTTTAGCTTAGGACGATAGCGACATAACTCCATTTTTGCAAAAATTCAGTTTATTGCTGATTTTTCAAGTTTAGAAGTACCTTTTTTCTCCTTAAATAACGAAAATAGTTGTAAACTTAATATTTTCAGAGATGCCAGTACATACATCGAATAATGACCTGTTTGATAGAAGATTGAAAAATAATGTACTTTCTTTTTTCAATTTAATGATTATTAAATAAGATATTGTACTTTGAAAATTCGTGTGAAGTCACGATTTTACACATAAAGATCTACGCACCATCAAAAAGTTATATTTTAAGTTTATTGTTAAGGGGATGTAAAACCATGATTAGGAATATTCTTCATTTATTCAAAATCAAAATAAATTTTCGAACATATCCGAATTTAAAATTTAGGGAAGTATACAATAAATATAATTAGTACATTTTCTAGTAAATGTTTATAAAAGTCAAGTTTATCAGTAGATTATAAGTAGTAGGCAGGATAACAATTTTAACATAAAATTTTGCATGAAACATTTCTCTGCGATTCGTAATTTGAACTTTGACACTTTTTAAGGGGACTAGACAAGATTAAAACCTGAAAAAATAAACATTTTTATTGATCAGCCCCGATTTTTCTATAAATACCTACATTACTAAAAATTTATTATAAAAACTTCTTATACTTACGTATACCTTTCTTTTGAGATCAATAGACTTAAAAATATTGATTTTTGTACTAGTAGCAAATCAGCGCAAAAAACTGTTACTACTGTTTTTGGGTCCGCGCGATAGAAATGTGAGTTTACGACAAAGGGTCCTTACATTTTTACGATAAAAAAATAAATATTTTTAAGTCTAATTTGCCTCAAAACAAAATATTTATAGTAATTTATTGCAAAAAAAAATTCGTAGTTAGAAGGTCGGAAAAATCTGGATTGATCAATGAAAATGTCCTTTTTTAGGTTTTAACCCCGTCCGATTCCCTTAATTTATATTTTGTAATCTAGACATTTATACTAAATTTTATACTTTTAATTTAGCTTATACCTAAGATAATTGATTTCTAGCTTTCTATATGTAAATTCCTTTCCATCGCATCGCGCGGCTCGTGTTAAAAGAGCATTGCAATGTCCGTCCGGAATTATAAAATTCCCGCATAAAATCAGTCGCGTCGTAAAACCGTAAGATTCACAAATCCCCTCGAAAGAGCCACGACTTCGCATAGCAGCGCCGAGAAAAGCGTCGGTAGCGATCTGCTCCTGGCGCCGGGCTCGCTCGAAATCCCGTCGTAAACACGGATATCCGCGACGTATCCGCGTCTCGTCCTTTTTTTTCCTCTTTCGGCTCGTACGCTATTTTTAACCCGCGGCAACGAAAACGCGTTAAACAGCCCGAAGGGATTATCCCGCGAAAGTGAGACGTTCGCCCGGTTGCCGCGGCGCGATTTTATCGGGAGGCGCTTTTTCCACGGCATTCTATTTTCGTAGTATAGCGATCGCGAAAAAAAAGATCGCGAGACGGATTTCACGCGATGGGACGCGATTTGCACTCAGGTCCGTCCGGATTCCGCGCGAGTTTCCCGCGCGGATACGGAAAGCCGCGCGAATTTGAAGAAGATAGAGAAGGAAAAAAAGAGGAGGCGCAGGCGCGCGCAGCTCGATTTAGCTCGCGGCTTTGGGTCCTTTTTGCGCGGCGCCTCGTGTTCTCTTTTCCCCGTGTGCGCCGAGTTTTTCTCTCTCTCGGCTTCGCGCCGCGAGAGGCTGCGCGCGAGGAAGGAGCGAGAAGTGCATACCTACGCGTGACGCAGAAAAAGAGATCACGCGCCCGCGAACGGGAGCTTCGGGAGGTGCGGACAAGGAGGTGGAGGCGGCGCCGACGTCATCGTCACTTATTTTCACTGCTTTACGATGCATTACGCTCGGTGTTGAAATTATGAAAGCATCGGCCTTGGTCAGTGTGAAAAATCAACTTTAAGTGCGAGTTATGGAAGGGCAAGGACGATGACGATTATTTATAACAGTCAACTTCTTAATTTTCAATCTTTTCATTAAGAAACGTTAAATTGAGAAGAGATAATGCACATGCAAAAATAATTAACATCAATTATTTTTCGATATTCTGTTCAACCGATCTAATAGAATATGTTCCACACAGATGTCGAATCATAATTATAGCTGAAATAAATTATTGTATATTTTGGTAAATAATTTGCGTGCATTTTTTATTATAGAAATCTGACAAAAATACTACAAAAACCACCCGATTTTAAAGAAAAATAAATAATCAGAACAATGTATCACTGATAAACTAAACCTTTTCCTTATTTCTCTAAGTATGAACTATTCACATTTTCTAAATAAAATTTCACATTTTCAGATTTACATGGTACGTACCATGTAAATAAACACCATGTAACTATGGGTAGCCATAGTTTTTCTATATAGAGAACGGTTCAATAAAAAATTACGTTTCTAGTTTTGAGATCAAGTGATTTGGTGAATAAAAATTACTGACTATTATTGTAAAAAATATTTAGAAAATTTACCGAATTGTGAGTACTTTTTACCAATCAAATCGCTTGATTTGCAGATTACTACAACTTATGCATTGTAATCTTTGGAAAAATGTGGGAGCAATTTTAATCGAACCATTCTCTCTCGATACAAGTGAAAATTGAGCCAATCGAACTTAGGCTCACTAGAATTTCGTTGAAATTGTGGAAGATCTGCTGGAAGTTTCATCGAAATCCGTGACCCATACATTGATACTCTCCTTTTACAGCCTTGTTAGTCTTTTTTCTGAAAAAAGTTATTTTTCACGCGATTAGAGTAATTTTTTTAAATTTTTCAGTCTTCTACACTACGAGAGTGCACTCTTTGTTATTACTTTTTTTAATGATATAATTAAAACCGTACCATTCGGAAAAATCCATAAACGTAAAAATAGGGCCTACTAATGAAAAATCTCTTCGGAGCGACAGGTAGGCATGTATACCTAAGCGAGAAGATCAACGACTCGCTGCGGCGGGATCGCGGAAAAGCGGAGCAGCCGAGTAGGCCGGGGCACTTCTTTTCCGCGGGTGCCGCGCACCTAAGCGGGCACGGCGCGCGCGCGCGACGGCGCTGCTCTCCTTTTTTTCCTCCGCGCGTGTATGCGTTGGCGCCAGTCTGCATTCTCGCATTCGTTAAACCGACGCGGCGGCAATCCGGGCTGCCCCGATCCCCGGGGTCGACCCCTCTCGCGCGCGCGCACTACTCCCGCCCGAATTCGAAGAATATTTTTTTTTTAAGTAAAAATTCGACCGAACGACCAGGTTTGCGATGGCATTTAGGTGGCTCAGACGTGGATAGCAGGGTTTATAATGAATCGTTGCGTGAAGTACTTACAATGAACTTTACAAAACACGATTCTATAATAAGCTAAGATAAGTTGATAAAAATGAAAGCATAAAGCTAATCTATGTATATTTATAAAAATGACAATATATCGTCTTTTATAACAAAGAAAAGCAAATTTTGAAAAAAGATCATTTTTAATTTGCCATTTTTAAAGCACTAGAGAAAAGTGATCTCTTGTAGAATCTGGTAAATTTGAGGTATCATTCGTACGATACCCTAAGTTTATCAGATTTTAGAAGTGTTTACTTTTAGTATTTAAATAAAGGCAAATTAAAATAGGCCTTTTTTGAAATGTGCTTTTTTTCATTAGGAACGATGATATGACACAATACATAGTTTGTTTGATCTCCAACATAGATATAATCATAAATGTTTAAGTTTACACGAAATAATGCATTAATTTTACTTCTTTAAACTTTCATCTATGATATTAATATTTTATTTAGTAAGACTTTATGGATATTTTAATAAGAACTTCAGTTTTCAACAATCATTTTTTAGTAGTTTGTCTGGATACCGGATCAAATAAAAGCTTATAATTTGTACTTTACACTAATATTTTCTTTTTAATCTTACTAATTTTGAAAATTGCCTGGGACGTCTTTTAAAAACAGAAGGTGATAATCGCGTCGACGAGGGGAGAATAAAAAAATGTGAGGTTTGATTTTATGGATACGTCGCTCCTTCGCGGTGGGAGAGGAATAAAAAGGAGCGTGTGGGGGATATTAGTTAGTTATTGGCCGACCCTCGGAGCGGCTCCAAAACAATCGGCAGCCTTCGTACCAATTCAGCGATCAGAGTGAATGGGCGGCGGGAGTCAATTAAGAGAGACGTCGTCGCGACAGAGTCCGGCGCGTGGCGACGGCAAACAATTACATCCTCAGAAAAGCCCACGAAATCTCGCTTGCGACGTCGCTCGCTCGTCCCCTTCCTCCTCGCTCCCACCAGCAATCGATCGCGCCAAATATTTGAAGTATTTTTTCACTCGATTTATTTTACTACTTTGAAGAGTAGTACGGCTTGTTTACTTTATTTGGATAGGTGTCACACGATGGAACGCCTGTCACACGTGTTATAAATCTTTCCGGAAATCCCCAGTGGATGCTAATCGAGGTGTCGATTCTCGGTTTGAATGTCTATCAATGAATTACATTTAGGCGAGTAATACTCGATAAGCGAAATCCCTGAAAAAATAAAATTTCCGGGATGAATGCCATAGAAAAGTCCAAAAGGAACAAAATATTCACTGTTCGAAATTCGCTGTTTGAGTTTATTCACTAGATTAAGTGCAATTACAAGAGCGTATCATCATAAAAATTTATGAAAATTTATAATCTCCTGAATTTTAAACATATAAAGTAGTTTAATTTTTTTAATTAAACGAGACATTTTTTAGTACAATTTACCTGTGTAAAATATTTACACATACAATGTTTTTTACTTCAATAAACTGCCCATAGTATAATTATTTTTTTTTATAATAATACACAAAACGATTTAACTGAAACAGATCTAGGTTCAAAATTATTGAACATTATTGTCTAAAATTTTGGCTTCTTTTAAGGTTGCTTTGAAAATACAGCTAATTCTTAACATTTTATCGATGACGTCACACATCAGTGACAAAAAAAAATTAATAGAAGACCGTAAGTGTGCTTAATTAAGATTTTCTGAGCTACGCTATTTACGCACTCTTGAAGCACTGGAAACCAATCCCAAATTTCGTGTCGTTGAATACAAATGAAGAGCTTCAACCATACTGTTCGTGTAACCGTGTTTTTATGGCATGTATTACACGTGTCACGTGTACCCGTGTAGTTTCACTACAGTCTCCAATCGAGAAATCTGAAATATTATACTGGCGATAGCCAGCCGGCCTTCTGTGATCGATATGTGCAATAAGTTTTCCAATTGTTAACTTATATTTATAAATTTTATTTAAATAAACGCAAAACGAATTTGATCTAAATATTTTTTTCATCATAAAAAACTTATTTTTGCAAGGTATTCAACGTTTTAAAAAAGAAGTATGTCCTTTTACATGTGCAGCGTAATTTTTGATATTTTTCACAGTGATCTCTGCAAGAAATCAGTGTCAGATCAATCGCTACTCCCTAAACATGAAAATGTGAAATTTACTTAGAAAATGTGTATAGTGACATATTGCATATGAAAAGTGGATCACTTATTCAACCTGCAAACGAATTTTCACAAGCAATTCGTCACTTTTCACATTTTCTAAAATAATTTCACATTTCCATGTTTAGGGAGCAGCGTTTTTTCCTGATGGTACGACAAACGATCGCCCGGCCGAACAGCGAACGCGCTATCCCACTTCTATTTGTTCTCGCGCTCTCCTAAACAGCAAAAAAACACCCGCTTATCACCGGCAAACAAGCGACCGAAACAATGCGCCGGACACGTGCTCGCCCGAGAAGCGGCTTAGGCGCGTTTCGACGCTCGGCGTGCCGCGCGGAGGTCAGGCGGCGCGCGGGCCCCTTATCGGAGCGAGCCGCGTTTTCGCGCCGCGAGATCTTGGATTTTCTACGCGCGCCGGCTGTTTGGGGCCGAGCCACCGCGATAACGGATGTTTATTGATTTTCGCGCTGATCGATCGCAGTGTTTACGACGGCGATTCGGGATTTTTTGGAAAATCGCGGCGAGCTTCTTCAGGAAGGCGACGAGTTATGGTTTGAGAGATGTTGTTGTATGAATGCTGTCGACATTGCGTGTGGGCTTTTTTGTGGACCATTATATTTATTTTTCGCACGATATTTTATGGTATACTTGGAAGAAAAACGATTTGTACATATAGTAGAAAAGATTTCCATTCAAAAGATAATAACTTATAAATTAGAATGTTACAAGTAAAAATCTAGAACAAATTTTTGCTAAAATACTCTAAAATAGGCAGAATTTTTTATTTGTCCACGTACACCTATTAGGTGTCTTCCTGTCTGTCCTTACTTACTGTCATTGAAGTATGTCTTATACAAGAGAATATCCAAGATAAATGTGTTAGATTTTGTTACATATTTAGAAAAAAGAAATTTAAAAAGAAATTGTATTTCTAATTCGAAAAACAAAATTTGTAAAATACATGTTTGATAAAGTGCGCATATACTCACTAATATTGTTACGAAAGTTCGATCTTACTAAAAAGAACTAGAACAGGTGATCTGACAAATCACACCTCAGAAACATTTTTTCCATCACTTTATATGTAGTTTAGTGACGTTTTTTAATTAATTTTATTTTAAAAATTATTATTATTGTTGAGTTAATTATCATGCATTGGGGTGTGTCGAATATACATGTATAATGATAACTCTAATTGAAGCATTACAATATATTAAAACAAGGATGTCATTCTAATAGTTTAATTTGTAGTATTGATACTTTAAAAGAAATTAATATGTGCTATGCATTGTTGTTATCAATATTTATATGACATAATATTGATAGTGATAAGACAGTAGATAGAATCCCTGTTTTCATAAAGTAATTTTTACATCATAATTGAACGAGACTTCTTTTGCATCATTATTTATTTTAAGGGGTATAAATTCATTTATGGTTCTTTATATTAATTACAAGTTAAACATGAAATGAATGATTGTATGAACATTCACAATTAAAACAGACTGATGGTGCTATTTAAGTTGGGTATTGTTAAGTATTATATCAAGATTTGTCATATTTTTACGAATCCATCTTTATAAAAAACGCAATTGCACAACTTATGCAGGTACGCGGTATTTATGATCAGGGCAGTAGAATTGTCATTCTTTTCAAGTATATCGCTATTTGAGGAAAACATTACTATTTTACAAAGATGAATAATTGCGTAGTTGCCCATTTATTAACTACGTAAAAATAAACATTTATACTTTTTGTCGCCTACCTACATTTTCGTCTTCCACATTAATTTTTGCTGAATAGGCTTTACTTAATTGACAACAATCCCAACATTCTGCGCATAAATTTACCCGAGTCACGTTGATACGTCATCAGCTCTTAGACTAAGACTACAAGTCGCGCCAACGAATTACCACCCGAGAGAATTAATATAATACGCTTTATCAGAATTACTCATTTTTCAAATCAAACGCAATTCTAAGTGTCAGGGCATAAATTCCAAATGCTTTTTGTTACACTAGTAACGTGTAGACATGTAGATTGTCACTTTTCATTCTTTCGTTTATCTTCCATCAAACACATTCGAAAAATTAAAATCAATTTATCAACAGGGAATTATTTCAATTCTTTCTCATTGCACTGCTAATAAGTCGAGCGATCGCCCGAACAAAGTTGCAGCGAATAGGGAATAGACATTAGATTAAATCAACGGTTCATAATTCTCGGCGGATCTTAAGTAACCTCTATAGATGAAAACCAATTCAGGGAGGAATTTCATTCTCGCTCCGTTGGGTAAGTACACATTGCCTCGTTTTACGACCTCGGGAGACTCCATCGGAGCGACTGAAATCACGAAGAGGGCACGATACCGCATAATATTTTGAAATGTCTCATCAATTCCACTTTTACATAACTTTGTATTGCTTCCTTGTATGGGAAACTTTATCTCAATGATAAAAGAGTTTCCTGTTAATACAATTTGTATATATGCAGACAGACACATTCATACACGTCGTTGTACGTGTGTGCTTGTACATGTGCGGCAGATTTTACTCGATAATATATTACTTAGTCTTAAAATTTTTTAATTTTTGTATTTTTGTAACCAAGGAAAGTCAAAAATTAATGCGCAGTACTCTATAAATGTTTTTTATTTATTATTTCGAATTCACCCAAGGATTTGTAGCTGACATCGTAACCATTAATATCATCAAATAATTTCACAATAAGTTTATTTTATAAAGATAAGCATATTTAGAATTTTTACGAATTTATTTTTATGTGATTAATTATCAGTTAGATTTTTTAAATATTTTCAGGAATAGTTTTTGACAAAACAATTGTTTATTTAATAAATTGCAATTCTTTGTGATACCATAGCTTGAATAGTTTATCTAAGCTGGAAATATTATTCTATGTAGGCTAAGCAGATTCTTCATTGGATTAATTCGTGCTACTTCTGAAAAATGTCACTTTTCATATTGAAAGAAAAATTGAATTGCAACTTTTAATCTTCAACAGTGTTTCTTGTTACTGTATACACAATCTAACGTTGAATTTGAGAAAAACCACTTTAGTTAGTGAAATTTCACTAAAAATTAGTGAAAACAGCTCCATCATTAATGATCGGTGGATCAATTTTCACTAATTTTAATAGTTCAATTCAATTTTAGTGCGGTCTACATGTTTTCCATTAACTAACCATATCTAGAAAAATTACATTAATAATAAATAAAAATAAATTTATGTTAAAAAAAAGGAACATAAATTAACTTAAAGAAAGCTAACTGCCAACACATAGGCAGCGCGTTTTCCTGGCCTCATCTGCTTTATTTACGTGAGTTTTGGTGAATAGAAAAATTGCGCCGCCTACACGATAGCCGCGCGTTTGTTATTGCCGCTGGCGCGGCCGCAAGTTTTTACGTCGATTTTAATAAAAGTCCGCATAACGTCGGAACTATCAAGAATATTGACGTTCAAGTGTGCTAGATTTTACACCTCGCGGATAGCACTCTTTTTTTCCTCCTTTGTTGGGGCTTCATTAAATCACTCGCGCGAGGCTGTTAAAGTCAAGCAACAAAAACGATTTCTCATTGTTCGCGAGCAACGGTATGGCGAGAAAAGAGGATTATTGCAGGATTTTATTTATTACAAACTTGATGCGTTCGGCGTTTATCAATTTTATTGTACTGATATATTTTGAGTGCTAAAAAAATATGCGGCCTTTAGCATTTCTTTTTGATATATAAAACGAAAGTCAGTGATACAATGTGTTCAATATAGCAGTACTAATAAAAATCTTGAAATTTGAGGGTAGAACTTTACTGTAATTAAGTACGCATTTCCTGGTTTAAGAGTAAAAGGAGAGTTTGCGTCAAAAATTGTATCAAGCTTGAATACATTAGTTTATACACAATTTTATTTTCATTTTTAAAACTCACTCACACTTATACACATTGCTACACTATACACAATCAAAGAAGCCACTGTGCATTTATTTTTTTAAATTTATTTTATAGATTTCCCATTTCCTTACTACTAATACAGGATTTTTCATTGTGTACTTTTCCAGCGTCTTCTTTTCAGTAAACAACTGAACGAAATCTGCCGCTCCAATTATTTAATCTCCTTACATCGCCGGGCAGCTACAAAAAGCTTTTCCAAGGACCCAAACAAAGGTGCTGCCAGACTCTTCCGCCCAGACAAACGAAAGTGGAAATCTTTGTCCTCCGCTGCGGGTACCGTCTGCTTTTCCGTCTCCATTCTTCCCTCTTCTCTTCTGCGTCTTAGACTCCCAAAAACACTTTGTCCGCGGGTTCGGCCGCGTTTCCGCGTGAAGGGCCACAAGGGCCACAAGGTACTTAAATTCTAATCCATGCGGGCGTAAATCTTGGTACTGTGTCCTTTTCAACGGAGCAATAGGCCATTCTGCGGCAGCCCTTAAGGTAAGTTCACCGATATTTCGAATTGGTAATTTGATTTTTTTTTAATTTTGCTTATGTTACGTTAATTTTGATGAGTTTTGAGTGTCGTTCAAATTTTATCAACACGACCAGTATAAAAATTAATTTATCAAGTTACAATGTTTTAGTTTTTAATTAATAACGTGCAGAATAATATCCAAATATGAGTACAAACACTACAGCCTGAAAACAACGTAAATTATTGTATGACATTTTCCACTGTTTAAAAAATAATACCAGACTTTATTCTGCGTATATAAAATGAAATACAATGCACTTCGTCTCAAATAGAAATTCGACAAAACGGTATGTATGCACAAGGGACTTTTTAAAAATTATAAATAGTAACTTAATTTTGCCCTTTCCACTAGTTAAACTAATAATTTTCCAAAATATTCCTTGCGCATGCGGTTTCGACCAATCGACCAATCGGTAAAAAACCAAAACTGGTCCCTTTGTGCCCAATTTTCGTAGAGAATTTACGAAACCCCCCCTCCTCGACGAAGTTGTGCACCACTGCAGCC
This sequence comes from Eurytoma adleriae, assembly GCA_900480045.1. Lineage (NCBI taxonomy): Eukaryota > Metazoa > Arthropoda > Insecta > Hymenoptera > Eurytomidae > Eurytoma > Eurytoma adleriae. The sequence continues at coordinate 122,906 of UXGC01000232.1, forward strand.
GGTGAACTACCTTAATGTCGTTGCCGCCGGTCGCGCGCGCTCGTGTCCGCTGGCGCCAAGAGGGAAAAGTGTACATATAGATACGCACGTAGAGTGGTGGCCAGTTCTCTCTCTCCTATATAGCGCCGCTCATCGCGCTCTCTCCGCGCAGTAGAGTCCGATAATTCGTCCAGACGCACTGCGGACTTGAAAGCCGAGGCGTCGCGCGCCCCGTCCGTGGCATCACATCGATAGAACGCGCCGAGGCGCACAGTAGTGCCCCGCCAGTGACACCGAGTGCTTTGCATCCCATCTTCTCTCTCTCGATTGTCCGTTTCTTTTCGTTCGTTTTTTCGTTCGATTCTCTCGTCTAAATTTCGCCCCTCGTCTCGATCGCCGGAGAATTTTCGCGCGGAGGAAACTTCCTTTCGGTGCCTTCGGACGGAAGTTGAGTGTTCGGGGCTCGAGAGCGCGTGGTCCTGCGGGGAGGCGCGGCCACCCCCGAGAGGGTAGCGGAGAATTGAGCCGCGGCTCCGGAGGCGGAAGAGGAGGAGAAAACGATGGGACACGACGCGACGTCCATGCGGGAGGTGTGCTGACTAAATTTAGAAGAATAGCAGTGTGCTGCTTCTTTTCGCCGGGGGCAATTGCACGCTACGCACCCGAGGAAGGAAGCGGGAACTTTTGACTGACACGGGACCATCTAGTCCGAGACTTTTTGTGTGGTTGGTTTTTTTTCAAGTGCTCCAATTTTTTTTTTTTTTTTTTGACAAGTCTGTATAAGTACTCGCGCTCGTGATTGTTTCGACGTTCGAGCTGCTGAAGTAGAGCGCAGGGAAAGGACAGCGCACACTTATTTAAGGGTATGATATTGGAGATTTGATTTATTTCTTTTTAATTAGATTGTAAGACATAAATATATGATGATTGAAGTTTGGATTATATGATTGTGTATCCTAAAGAGTAATCATACATTGATATCTTATATTATAATATAGGTACATGATTAAAGTTTGGGAAATTTCATTATTGAAAGTCAATAGTACGAGTGAAATGCGTTTGACGCGACTTTAGAATAAAAAATTGCGCCAAAATAATGTTAAAATTGTAATAGTTAACTTTGAAAATAAACAATTTGATAACTTAAATAAATAAAAACATTGAAATGAACAACAAAAACCAAAAGGTGATAGTTTTATTTAACAACTATTGTTAACACTCCTTCATTTTTTTATGAAAACATGAAAATGTAAAAGACATGTATCAATAACAGAAAATGTTAAATCACCGAATGAAAACAAATGCGTAAGTTTAAAAAAGTTTGAACACACGTGCGGTAAATGTTATTAGAAAGTATGATACTTTTTCTTCAACAAAATCATTACAAATATACTGTTCAGACAAATTTTTACTAGAATATTTTTCTCGGCATACTTGTCAATAAATATTAGCAGTTTTTTTGACCGCAAATTTTTTTAAACTGCAAAATAATGTGAATAATGCACTGTAGGTAGTTTGCCTTAAACGAATACATTAAGTTCACTCATAAACATTTTACATAAATCCGTCAAATTTGCAAGATCACTTATAAACATTTTTTGTAATGGAACGATAAATCGTTTTTGTTTACGATTAACAAGTCAAGGAAACATTTGTTTATTACAGTTAAGAATTGATTTGTGATGAAAATAAAAAAAAATATCGCAAGAAAAAGATATTTTTCATTAATTTGTAACTCGTTCCAAAAACATTTTAATATTATTTATTGTGACGTAAGACTAGTAAATGCTATTAAAATTGTTAAAAACTAAAGTATCTGACGTGTAAAATGTTTACATAGATTTTTGTAACTTCCAATTACATTAATACTAATATTATTTTAGTAATTTGTAATATGCCCACTAGATGCATTCTGAACCTAAATATTAGTAGTTCTATAAATAATTTTGGCAGGCGATGAATATTCCAAACAAAAATAGTAAACATAATTACCAATTATTTTGCATAATGAACCTATATTAGAACATTTTTCAAATTTATTAAATTGCGCGCTTCTTGCAGGTATTTATTAAAATGAATGATTGGTTTGTTATGAAATTTCTCATAAAATAGATATATTTCTGTAAAACTTTTCGTTCACTAAAAGCATAAAATAAATTTACGTAATAAATGTACAAAAAAATAAATCGGTAAAATATTTCGTTTTGTTAAAAATTATTGACACAGTTTCTGCGGAAGCCTTGTTAACACCGCAATCAACAAAAATCTTCTAACCAGTAAAACACACAGCACCAATTTTTTAACCCTTTAAAACTGACGTGTCCTATTAAAAAATAAGACGCAGTAAATTTCATGTAATTTCTTCAATTAAACTGTCATTAACTTTTAAAATTTGCTTTTTTGCGCCACCTAATCTTTATAGCTTCCAGTAATACAATTTTTCGAGTAAATGTTTTACCAGTAAATTTTATTCGGAAATTGTCTTATTGAATTATTTTTTCGAAAACTAAATCTAAATAATGATAATGATTCATTATTATTCGATTAAAAAGAAAATAAGATTCCACCTGTAATGGCTTCTAATATTGGTACCAGGCAGAAAAGCTCTAATTAACAGTTTTACAAAACTTTGTTCATATTTAATTTTGATGAAAATTTCCTGTATTTTGTAAACATTTCTAAACTGTTTTATAGTTTATTTTACATTTGAATTAAATTTCATAATTAAAATTCTATTTTGATACGCAGCAATAATTTACAATTCCTTTGGAAAATTTATCACCAAAACCGTTGTTCTGACGAAAATAACTAGCGCACTTCGAATTCCAAAAAAGCTATACTTTTGATTTAAATTTATAAAAATAATTACATAATTCATATTAAATACTTCGTTCATTATATGAAATTTGAATGCAATGGTATTTAGTATGATTTACAGATATTTTTATCTATAATAAAGTAAAGCTCTTTTTTCGAAATTCTGAAATGTGCTAGTCTTCGTTAGAAGCGACGAAACGCAAAACGATGTACACTTACATTAACTTTCAAATTGAAAGGGAAAAATCTTTAACTATCTCCGGAATCACACAATTACCCCGTACAACCACCCTGACCTTGATGTACAATCTAACCCCCAGGTAGCCGAGGCATCCGGTCGGCCAAGATGTCGGGCCTGCTGTACACGCTGCTGGGCCTGGCGGCGAGCTCCAGCCTGCACTGCGCGGTGCGCCGCGAGATCAGCCCGTGCACCTGCCGCCAGGAGGACTTCTCGACGCCGATGATACCGGGGCCGCCGGGCGGCGGCGGCGTCGTCGTCGGGGGCGGCGGTCGCGTCGGCGTGGGCGTCAACAACGCCGCTCCGAGTCCAGCCACCGTCACCCACGCGTCACCCCACGGCGAGCGGATAGAGGTCGAGTGCGAGCGGATGGACTCCTTCCACCAGATCGTCGAGGCGCTCAAGGGGAAGTTCACGCCCGAGCAGCAGATTACCCTGCGCGTCTCCCACTCCCAGCTCAAGGACCTATCGACTCACGGATTCAAGGAGCTCAGGATGTCCATCACCAGGCTCGAGCTCAACTACGACGGCATTGGGTGAGTTGCGCGTTCGAGGGCACTTCGTGCTATATCGGCTAGAGTGAAATTTTCACTCGAAGACTATAGATTCACACTAACTCACGCGACTGGAGCTAAGTAGAGTGACTTTTTCACTCAAAATTAGAGGAAAAGGTAGAATCAAAAGAATCTACTCTGTTAATAAAGCCTCTCTAATAAAATGCGATTTTCAATCTAAGAGTGTTATTGAAACATACTGTCCATAAAAATTTATCATTTGAATCTATCTATAGTCAAATTTCACTCTAGTAGAGTTAAAGTTGATTCTTCCAGCGAATTAACTTTAGAATAAGAGTGAAATTTTACTCTATTTGATTTAGCGTGTTCTTCGTATATTTTTGGGCCTTTGATCGAGGCACACGTGGTTCATGGGTGGATAGCAGTTTCCGATAGGGATAAGAAGCTGGGAAGTACACTCAAAAGAAATAATTCCTTTTGGAATATCAACACGGTTAGGTCTTGTTATAAGAATTTCTCTTAGAATTTCAATTTCGAAAAGTGGCATGAAGCAGCAACAATATATTTTGGGGTAGAGCGGGGTATAGCGGAATATAGAGGAGTATTGGGGGCCACCTAGTCATCTAAATTTGATCTGCAGCCCCTAAACTTGAGGTGTCATACCAATGATACCTTAAGTTTAGAGGTTGCAGGTCAAATTTAGGTGACGCGGTGGCCCCCAATATATGCCGCTAAAAATTTGCGTACGTGGCTCACTTTACCCCTATTAATGTAATATAACATAATACAATTGAAAGATATAATAATAATTAACATTTAACTAGTAAAGATATGATTCTGACATTATAAACAATAACAATTCAGCTTAACTTTGAACTCTCACCATCAGTATAATAATTAATTTTAATTCTCTCAATTTAATAATAAATTATGATACTGTTCACAATATTAAAGCGACCAATTTATTTAAACTCGTTCGTATACGGCAAATAAAATCAATCATTTACTTTATTGTACACACATTTCATAATATCTGTCAATTTCGCTCTTACGTATTATAAATTCGACGTCGGCGATAAGGTCATATCAAAAACATTCAACTAAAAGCGAAATCCAAATTCAAGGTGATCCGTGGCCCGTGAATGAAATGCCGGTCATCCGCAACAAAAAAAATCGCACGCGATAAAACCGCTGGCCGAAGTACCTATCTCTTGAATAACCGTGTCTGCGCGAAACTCGTGCCAATAGCCACGATCGAACGATCGCTTCCTACCATTACACCGCGTTTTTTTTTATTATTCTTCTTCAAGCGTGGACATGTACGAGATTTCACGTAAATGTCGAATACGATCTCATTTGTAATATTGTAACATTTTACAGTTTACAATTTTAAACATTTATGATTTTAACCAAATGTTGTAAGAATGTATAAATTGTTAATATGGAAATAGGTTGCTTATTTTGTTCAGTGAACACTTTGATAACCGAATTAATCGCACTATTATACACTTAATAACTAATCCAATTTTACAAGAAAAGCGATCAATTTGTTTCTATTACCGATATTCATATAACTTTTTAAACGAAAATAAATTTCTTAAAAAAAAAAGAATCAGTTTTTTAGCCTGTACAAAATTGATTTAATTATAATAGGGCATTGGAAACTTTAAATAAACGCGTACCCTGGCAAAATATTGACGATAAGTTCTGGCCATAGACCAAAAATCGTCTGGAAATCCCACTGATTTCACAGTTTTAACCTGATTCTAGAGAGAAACCCGGGAACGATTTTAACAGGGTACACTCAGTGGAAGTAATTTCTTTCGAAATATATTAGAAAAATGGCACCGCTATAATCCAAGTATTCGTATGTAATAAATAAAAAACAAAAGAAAATCAAAATATTTTAGCATGTCATTTTTTAAGCAATGTTGCAATTTACCCGAATATTCGGGAAGAAATTACTTGCGTCAAGTGTACTATAAGAGTCAAATTCTTACTATAAGAGATTCTTAAATTAAAAATGCTTTATTTTTTTTTCTTTTCTAATATGTTCTCTTTATATTATGTGATGTGATTTTCGCGGGTCTTGTTCGTACCCTCCAAAATAAAATGACCATCGTCAGCACCGAGGAAAATCCTGTCATCGAAGTGCGAAATAAAAAAAGGGAGGGACGAGAAAAATATCTATCGAGTATCGCGCGACTCGCTGATAACAGAGTCGAGCACGCGCTGCACGCATTGTTTCCCGCGTCGCGGGCAAATTCCCATGAGGCTGCTCCGCTATCGTAATCTCGTGACTTGCGCTTCCCCTGTTCGGGAGGGAGGGGCGATGCGTTATCCCCCGATGAGAGCGAAATTTATATGCCGCCGAGGCGGCGCGAACTCGCGGAAGAGGTGAAGTGCGTCGCGCTGAGAAAAATAAGTGTGAATGGAGTCGAAGGGGCCGAACGCGCGGTATCGGCACGGCACGCCGCTCCCCCCGCGCGCGCGCGCTCTAATTTTAGATGTTGTTGCAGCCGAGTGCATAAGCACGCCATTAGATTCGTTTTTAGCGCGAGGGGAAATTCTTCGCGTCGTTTGTCGGCGCATCGCCGTTGCAAAGCGGGACGGGGGGTCGAACCTTTTCGGGGGTGCGAGTCGCGCAGCTTGCGGAAATTGATTGAATTGCGGTGCGCTGCAGCTGGAATTTCGTGATTGGGTTTTTGTGGAAAAAGAAAGTTACATTCGTCTAGTGGAATACTGAAGTAGTAGTTTTTGATACAAGTACGAGAAAGTGATTTTTAGCCTCGTGTGACGTTTGCGAAAAGTTCGCACGAGGCTAAAATCAACTCTAGCACGTGTATCGAACAATATTTTATGCAATGACCGCGTAAAATGCCGATTTAGTGCACGCATGCGTACACTAACAAAAATTACTATATTGGGTAAAAAAAGTGGCCACATACTGTAATTTAGTGGAAAAATTACCATCCTGTATTGTAAATTTTACTAGCAAATATGATGATTCTTAAAGTGAGGAAGGAAAAAATACTTGTCGATTATTTTTGAATATTCTATCAGACGGATTATAATGGATCTATCACACGAATTTTTTATTTGAGACTTTAATTAACTGAAAGTTTAAAAAATACAACTTTATTGAATGAAGCTTGAATATTTCAATTGTGGAGGATAAGGTGGATGTTATCTCAATCTTTCGAGGAAAGATCCAATGTAATCGCACTAATTCGATACCCTTATAAACATTTTTTTTTACAAACGAAGATTCGTATAAATTAAATGTTTTATCAATTTTATGTAATTAATGTTTTTTTTTGTAAGCGCAGTGAACAGTTTTTTACGCAATATCTTATCAAGTGAAATATCCCATTAGCCTCTAAACCTATTACTAATGGGTATAAACATTGTGATAGAAACTAAACATTGTGCAAAGAACACTATCATTCACAGACGCATTTATCAATGTCTGCAAGTACAACAAGTTTAAATTTTTTTGTAAAAATTACTTAAAAAATAATTACTACAAAATAAACTTTGTAAAAAATGAAAATTTGTTTTATATATTTCTTTACATCAGTGGTATAAGTTCATATGTTATATCCCAAAATATAAAATATCTACTATCTAGCAAATTAACAGTTATTTTACATTAATAAGAAATTTTTAATGGACAGTAATAGTTTTTACAATTAATGATTAATTATATTGGTTTCACGAAAGTAATCTTTCGTTTTGTTGTGTTCTTTTTTATTTTTAAGTTTTGTTCGCTTACTTTAATTTTTATATAAACGAAAATTAATTTTATATACTATATACTATAAAGTATATAATATATAGTAGTATATATACTATATACTATAATCTACTAAAAACATTACCAAGATGAACCAAGTTAGTTTTTACAAAGACAAAGAGCTCACTGTAAAAAAATGTAGCCTTCATTGAAGATCGTTTGTTAGCTTTGGTGAGCAGATACGAAGCTTTACCTTGGCTCAATTTCAAGCGCAATTTATAGCTTTCAGTATAAAAAAAATCACCCACAAGAATAACATAAAAATCACTTACTACAGTTGTGTAATAATAAACACTTTATTTTTCAACACTGGCTTGCCCCCTTAATCTCAGCTGACCTTTCGACGGTGTGGTCCGATCTTGAAGCAATTAGAAAAAAAAGGCGTGCGAGTGAGCGAACGGGAAGGAGAAACGTAGGGAGAGCGAGGTGGCGACGGTCGTCGCTCGATCGACGCTATCGTCGCGTGTAATTAAATAATAAGCCTAGCCACTCCACGCATGAATAATGATGCGATACTGAAAACTCGCGAACGACCCGGCAGAGCAGCTTGCATGCCGCAAGTATCTCGGTGCGCTTTGAGAAAATCCCTTTAAACTTATATCTATATAGAGTGCTTTTATAGGTAGTGTATAAGCTAAAATGTAAGCATTCAGAGGAAATGTTGAAATTGGATATAACAAACATATTTTCGAAATTTTTTATAAAATGCAGCTACTTAATGTATGAGGTTTAAAGGTGATTTGTATAATATACATTACTCTCTAAATTTGATTCAGTGATAAGTTCGTAACTGATTCGAATAAGTGTACATACAATGCAAAATAAGTGAATATTCACTGCAGAATATAAGTGAATTTGTGAATATTCACTTATTTTGCAGTGTCTACACACTTATTCGAATCAGTTGCAGACTTAATCACTGAATTAAATTTAGAGGGTATGAGATCTTTTCAGTTTCATTTATGTAGAGGCTTCAGGATTAAACTCCAATTTCTATGAAACCTCGGGCATAAAATAGCCTCTGATCAATAAAAATCATAAAACTTTAAAATAAAAAAGTATTATTTGAAAGGTGTATAAATTACCTTGTTTAGCATAAAAAGTAAAAATTATTTTTAAGCAAAAACAGCGTGATACAAGTTTCATTCTCAATTCTTGAACTTTGAAGACATCGATAAAATGCATATTTAAATCTTGAGTGCTTGACGATTGAATGAGCTGCGCGACGCTTTAAAGTACGTATTGTGCACTACGATTTTGCTTCGTACGTTCCACTTCTTAATTATTCGGTAAAAAAACGTTTAAAGAGACCTTTTAAATTGGCTTTTCTTTTACTTCCAGTTAAAAGAAAATTAATTTTTGTGAATTTTTGAATTGACGATTTTTAGTAGACCTCTATATTAACTGTGCTATTTTATCACAGACTATTTCGCTGGAGATTTAATTTTTAACAAAGACTACGTCATTGCTCCAGAATCAACGTCAATCGTTCGACACTTTCTCCATTGATAATCGTGTATCTTTCGAACGTTGCGGAAAAAAATCCTTATCGGCGAATGTAGGCGACAAAAAAATCTAGTAAGTTGAACAAACATTTAAATGAGTGCCTTTAGCACAGTTTGTGCATTAAAAAAATTAACTACATTTGGGAATGCTTATTTCATTTCTTTCTTTCGACTATATTATGTAATTATTATTAATTAAAATAGAGAAATAGTTAGCTTAGCCACAAAGTTTGTAAAAAGATGAACGACAAGGAATTTGTACCCTATGTAGATTTCGCTAAAATTCTGAATGATTCTTCAGAAAAGTAGGATCTTTTATTGAATCTGGGTTAGTAACAAAAAATAAGAACCTGATCTTAATTTTCCAAAGAATCTGATCACATGTTCTTTTAGAGGTTAATAAAAAATGTGTAAAACCCCATAGAACACGGAAACCGCTTGTCACTCCTCTCAGTTTACATCATTGAAGAGATCAAGAATCTGTCGAACCTCTTTGTTGGCCCCATTCAATAAAATCTCGAGATACCTGTTCATTATTTTTAACCAAGAAATCGTACTGCTGAGTTGCCACAAAATTCTCGAACCCAAATCTTTTAAAACTCCCTTGTTATTTAAAAATTAATTATAGTAAAAAAATACTAAAGAAAATTAGAACTTTGTAAATTTTATTTTGTAGAATGTTCAAATTATTTTAAATAAGTTTTATCTTAAATAAGTTTTTTACAACATTTAATCATGTCTGTTCAGTGTTTTTTTCAAAATCCACAATCTAAAGTAATACTGGAGAACAAACTGCAAGTTTTCCTGTTTCTATTTTGATCCAGTTAATGTAGATTGTATAATACCGTTTTTTTATTATGGGCTCTTAAGGACAAAATTTATTCACAAAATAAATACATAATTTATAGTCTTTCAAACGTATAGTTTCAAAAATTACAAAAGTATTTGAATTTTCTATCAGATTCCATGCAGATACTGCTTTCTATGTCGCAGCTACCTCAAAATTAAAACGACAATTTAAGATCGTGCAAAGTATTTCTCTATCCTGTAACAATTTTGACAGAAAAATTCTTCAAAATCATAATCTTCCGCAACGTGTGGATTGATAAACCAGCAGAAAAACGTGATAGCGATATAGTAACTTGAAACGTGAGCAGAATCTCAGGCTCCGATAAGCTTTATCGACTTTTCCTTCGCGTAAAAATTCGCAATGTTTACTGCCGAATCGCCGTCTCGATCTCTGGGGGCTGGCCTCGGAAGGCGTACGTGCAAAAGAGAGACAGAAAAACAATCACCGATGGAGCGACGCGGTCGCTCGGTTTTCCCGCCGCGACGGTGACCGAATCGATCAATCAGAGGATCAAGAAGGTTAAACAATCCAATAATTCCGTCGGACGGTTCCCGCGGCCCCTGCAAAACGTGCTGTTTTCGACGTTCGTGTGATCGAGGGTTAGCTCGATTGGTCTTGGGTACACATGCCTCGGTGGAAAATCCCAGCGTGCCGATTAATAATTGGACGTCCGATTCGTAAGGCTTGTCTATTTAGTAGTCATTTTTAATGTGCGTCGTATGTTTCTCTTTTTCGCGATCGGATGTTGACGAACGAATTTTCCAAGTTAATTTTACGAAGAGATTTATGAGAAATTAACTGTAGTAGTTGACTCTAAAAAAATGAACCATAAATTGACCAGAATTAAGCACATTCTAGTCAGTTTATGGTTAATTTTTTACACTGATTATTCCAAAATAATACTTTGTTCAGAAACTAAATGGTAAATTTTTACCACCAGGGTTGTTTATCCCATCTTACGTTTATTTAGACTGAAAAATAATTATATCGTTGTGCAAATGAGCTCTTATGGTGAACATCAGTGGAGGGTCTGATAACAAGCGTCTGAGTAGCAGATGATCCGCGAGTTATTCGGAAAGCGTGTGATAACCACCGGCGTTTAAAGATTCCAAGTCAAAACAGGCGTCTGACACGTTGCAATGCTACGCGGCGCGGTGCTGACATGTAAAGCAGCTCGGCGATTCATCATTGTCTAACTAATTAGTTTACAAGCTCAATGCTACAATTTGCTTCATAATAACTGCTGTGTAACTTATTAGTAAAATTTCATGGAAGTTGATTCATGAAAGATTGTCCACTTATTTATACTGTTGCAAGTCATAATTAATCGAATACTTTATATTTACCGACCATTTGTAATTGTATTAATTTAAAGTGGAAACAATTACAATCTTTGCTAATTTTTTTGCAGCTAAGAAAAACAGTTTGCGAGCTTTGACCTGTTCAATGTCTGAGCAGAGAATTAATTTTCTAGAAAATGCATTTTATTGTTTAATATGCACGAGGGAGATTTGAAAGAAATCGAGACGAGACTTGTCTCGAAAAATTTCGTCGAGATGAACTCGGATAATCTAAAAAAATAATCAAAACAAAGAAGGATCGAGATTTCTCGAACTCAGATTCTGTCAAATTAAGTCTCGACATTATCGAAATTACTTGAGAGACTTATTTTTGGACGAAACTCTGGACATTAATGACATGTTTTGAAAAAAGCTCCTGGTTGCTCGAAAACTCGAGCTTTTTCAGAGTACAGTGGAGACTCGGCAAATCGAGAATTCTCGAAATTTCGAGATTTCTTGAAACTGTGCGAATAATTTTTGAAATGTGTAATTGTAAATGTGCAATTAATTCTTGAAAATCTGCGAGTAAATCTTGAAAATCTGCGAGTAATTCTTGAAACTTTGCAAGAAATTCATGAAAATCCACAACAAATACTTTAAAATCTGTGGGAAATTCTCGAAAAAAGTCTCTCAATTATTTTCTAGATTTGTTTATACTAAAAGTCTCGAATATGATTGACATTATCGAGAAAAACAAGACTCAATGAACACTGAGAGTTTATTTACATTGAGACGAAAATCTCATAATCGAGGTGAGATTTTTTATATCGATACATGAAAACCTCAAAAACTCCAGACTTATTATATGCTAAAGTGTGCCCACACTAAATTTTCGCCTATATTTTTCGATGTTACAGGGTGCTAGACGAGCAGGTGTTCGCCGGTTTGGGTAGGACGCAGTATTTGAGCCTAGCCGACAACGAGGTGCCGGAGATACCGCGGCACATTCTGTCGCATCTGTCGCTCCTGCGGACCCTGGACCTCAACAGGAATCGAATTAGCCGCATAGATGCCGACGATTTCAAGGTACTTGCGATCATTACATTCCGTCTTACGCAGTTAGGCGCAACATTGCGTTACTCGCTCCTAGTGTCACTCCTTTAAATTTTCTTCGTTCGACGATTTTTTCGATGCGTCTCCGTTTGTTACCGCTAAAAATGTTTATCTCTAGAAACTACGAATTTGCGAGAAAACGTAGTTAAGACGGAGCACGTGGTAGGTCACGTGTCATCGTTATACGCTTTGAAATTCCTTTTTTTACGTTCGTTTACTCGTCGAGTTGGAGAACCTCGAGTGCGGTATTACTCAACGTTGCTTGACTAAAGGATAAATTGCTCTAGTTATGGTTCTTTTTTATGGAGATAAGGAACGATTTTTTTCTTATTACTTAATAGTTAGGGTCAGTGAATTCGTCGAATTAGCTGTTTACTCCGATACATTAACGTTTATTTCTCAAAAGTCGACTGTGGAGAGTACGTTCATGCCATTCCAATTGTTAGAAATTGGATTTTTTACATGCAAATAAATTGTTAGTGCGTTTACCAAAAGTTAAAAAAAAAGGAATAATTTCGGGTGCATTGCCACCTTGGAAGAATCATTTTTTTTTTTTTCTCCTTGCGACTCGCAATCTCCGATCTTATTTGTTTACGAAGTCGAAGTGGGCGTGCGAAACGATAATTTCTGACGCACGAAAAGTCATACGCTTGTGTCTCCGACACCTAAGGGGAAAAAGCTGATCGTTGCACTCCTCCCGCGCGCTTACGTAAGGTACGTGTGGTTGGCGCGCGTCGACCTCGATTGCCGGTTGCGAGAGAAACAGTCTTCGAGTACCGTGGATTTTATAGCTTTCTGCGAAGTGATTGTGGACCTCAACGGGAGTCTTCCATTTTGGCCGTAATCTCGAGGGGGAGCCTAGCTTTTCAATGTCAATTTGTACTAGGCCTTATCAGCCGCAGCCGAGACGGTAGATAAGACATTACGGCCGAGTGGCGTGAAAGACGGAAGCGCCTCCGGTCCATTTCGTGTTGCTTTGTTTAGCGGCTGTTATTGTGCAATATCCTGGTTGATAGCGAAATCTGATACAATGCATTGCTGATTGATGATACTTTTTTTTACAAGGATAGCAATTCTGGAATATTTTATACTGATTATTTTATTATATTTATTAGGATGGTATCAAAACGCTGAATCACATTAGATTTTGGTTACACTGTGGGAGATTTTTTCACACATAATATTATGTAAATTAAAGAAAAATGTTCTAAATTAAGATTTGGAGTTATCATATCTTTTAACTCCAAAACTGTTGAACATTACAGTCTGAAATTTTAACTTTTTTTTCATTTTTATATGCAAGAAAATATCTCTGTAGACTCAACTAAATTCGAGATCCGAAGTTTCTATACTCTCCTATTTAGAATAATTTAATCTAGAATAGAGGGAAAAGCTGTACGATCTTATCTTTATTCCTGTATCTCAATGAAAAATGAGCGTAAACACAGATGATCATCGACGAGTACTTATTAAAAATATTTTTGTTCGCAGTACAACCCGACCTTGCAGAATCTCTTCATGACGGGTAACTCGATATCGGAGATGGTGCCCGGGTCACTGCCGCCGTTGATTAAGCACCTCCACGTCGGTAGAAACCACCTCGTGAGCCTCAACAAGACGCTTCGGTAAGTTTCGGCATTACTTCGCATTAGTCCACTTCCTAAGAATTTTTAGCGCGTACTCGGAAGGCGCGAGGATTCACGAAATATTCCGGAGCGCGGCGGAATTGAGGAGGTCGAAAAATTTACTTCAAGGTTGTATTTTATAAAAGGCAATTTCCTTGTCCACATCTTGTTGATCAACCTTACCTACCTATAAAAGCTCGTCACGCTAATTATTGCGATTATTCATTGTACTTGATTCAACGAATGACGTACGAAGTCCCCACTTAACCGCCGTACGTGTATCCATTGAAGCACTACATTTCATAACTCATAAGCATTCGGGTGATTGTTTATTTCAAAAGTTTCTTGACAAAATTAATAAAATTTAAAGTAGTAAGAGAGCAAGGTTTAAGGTTTAAACTCTTAAAAATTACAAAAATGAAGGTAGCAAACCCGTTAGTGGGAAACATAAATTCAGAGTCCACCTGACGGTAAATGTACTATATAATATTACGTACTGCATCATACATGCCTTGTCTCTAAAATCTGCATTAGTGAAATTTTACTTGTTCAGATTTAAAGAATTCCATTAGCTGATCGGTTACACGTGCCCATTTCGTGGCTTAATATTTGCAGGGATTTGAACCAATTGGAGTGGCTGTTGATCAACGCAAACGAGCTGACCTCCTTGGACGGCGAGCTGCCCTCCTCGGGTCACAATCTGAAGCTCCTCTACGCGGTGGACAACAAGCTGACTCACCTGCCCGCCGAGTTCCGCTTTCTTCATCGGCTGGAGTCCCTATTCCTCCAGCACAACAAGATTGCAAGCCTCGACGGCACCCTGCAGAAAGCACGTAGAATGAAGTACCTCGACTTGTCCTACAACAACCTGCAAGTGGTTAGTCGACTATTCAAATGAACCTTTATTATTTTAAGCTTTGCCTGCAATTTTTTTGACTTCATTATTGTTAACACATGCAATCGTAACGATGACCAAAAGTTGAGGAGAATTTACTTATACAGTAAAAAATGTTCTAATGTCGCGTTTTAGCCACTTACTATTTTACGCGTTTTTTTAATGTTTATATTTTCATGATTTAAGATGAGCTTTATCGAAAATTTTACGAGGTAATAAAAAAAGGATACACCATAAAATTATATTTCTAAGCCACATATAAGTTCGAAAAAAATCAATAAATTCCAAATCTAATCCAGTCGATTTGAACTACAACATTTTAAAAGTCGCGTTTCTAAAAAGATATTGACAAAAACACGATTCATACCAAGCAATCCTGCGGTCGGTGGTAGCCCAGTCGTCGGGCAGAGTAAACGTCCTCGGGGCAGGGCACGAGTCTCCCCCGTCGGGCCGAGGCACGCGCGCGGGTTCGTGCGCCTCGCATTAGCCGCAATTACCGCGGAACGCGTAATTACCGAATCGAGTGTTTCCGTCGGCGGCCGCCTCATTGGATTAAGTCGCGCTCGTTGGCCGGGTTTCCGCTTCTCGGGCGCGCGCGCCGCCCGACGCCCCGGCGGCCGCAATTATCGGCCGCCGCTTCCGAGGATGCGCCGTCAATTCCTCGGGCGAAGATTCAATGAGCGAGTTAACGGCTGAGGCTCGAATTATCACCTCGCGGCTCGTCGCGCTTGATTTTTCCTTTTTTGCCTTTCTTGCGGCGCGTTATTGGCTTTAATTTCCTCTAATTGCAGGCACTTTTTTTTACGTACCTGCTGGGATTCGGTGAATTTTAAAGACGGTGCACGGAGATCAATTTTAATGTAAAAATTGCGGGAAAAGAACGTAATCGAGCAATTTTTACAAGAAAATCATCGTAATTTATCCGAATATTGGACGATTTGTAAAGTTCCGTAAAAATTATTGAGCTTTTCCCGTGATGATTACGGAGCTTTTCCTATAAAAATTAGGGAGCTTTCCGTGAGCCAGTAATATTCAGGTAAAAAATACAGTGATTTTTTCGTAAAAATGTCCAGTATTGGAAATCGTCCCACTTACGTTCTTTGACATAATTTTTACGGCGAACTTCGCCATAATTTTTACGAGAATATTCTCTCGGTGTGGTTGCTTGCGATATATGCTGGAATTTAATTACCGAGTTTCTTCGTACGTATGAGTAAAGCATAGTAGGGCGATGTGTACGAATAAATCAATTTCATATGTGCCTATCATATCGTTGAGTGATAAAAATATTGTTGGTTTTTAAAAGTGTTTATTCCAGAAGCTCCAGATACCTATATAAGAGATAAAGCTCATAAAATGTAGTTTATTATCTTATAATTTACAATAACAGCTAATACGCTCTGCCAAATTGATTATAAAAAATACATATCAATTTTCAAGTTTGGAAGATGATACATCTCAAAATTATCAAACTGATAGTTTTTGCTGCCCCACATTTGAATTTTAATCGATTGCACTATATTATTATTTCAATTTTACTTTTTTTTATTTGGAAAATTAAGAATTGTAAATTAATAAGATTCTGATTTAAGGGGTAATTGATGCAATATAAAAAAAAAACTAAAAATTTAAAACGAAAAGTTTAACAAAAATTGGAATAAATAATAAATTAATCCAATCTTTTTTACTTATCATTCAATTTCCTTATAGAAGGATTCATTTTATTCCATAAACAATTTCACTCAGGTTGCCAATTACAGGAATCGAAGAAAGTCAAGCTCTTTTATCTAAATAATTAAATTTTAAATTAAAACTTTAATTAAAGTTTGTTAAATAATTTATTTAGTTTCATAGCTTATTACACAGTGATATTTGCACTAAAAGCTACATAAACCAGTGCGACCAACCATCTTAACTGATTAACTTTGATTAATCTTGTTGATAAAGATGTTCGACAATTTTTCTCGAAAAGGTTCTCTTATGGAACCTTTAGTTAATGTCATTTAAAATAAAAACATCTATTTGACATAGTCTTCGTTTGATTACTGATCTTCAATATTTTTTTTATGATTTACATGAACATAAGTAAGAACTAACGAAAGAAATTCACATATTTCCACGAAATTACATGATTATAAGAAAAATTTATTTCTTCATTTATTGCTTAGACATAATTCACGTGATCTTTGTTCCAATAAACACACCGATTATAATATAGGGGATAGCGGGCCATAGTGGGCCACGCATACGATTTTTTAGAGGCGTATTGTGGGCCACCTTATCATCTACTTTTGATCTGCAACCCCTAAACTTGAGGTATCGTACCAATTAAATTTTAAGTTTAGGAGTTGCAGATCAAATTTGGATGAACAGGTGGCCCGCAATACTGCTCTAAAATATTGTGTGCGCGGCCCGCTAATAATAAAGGTAGTCACATACACAAATTTACAGTTTTTTTGTCATTTTTTACTAAAATCACGAGATAAATAAACGTTATAAAAGTTGCTTACAAGTAAGAAGCAGTGGCTAAAGATCTAATTGAAGAAAATAAAATCTCGCTGCCAAAAAGAGCAAGAAGCTACCTTCCTCCGCGAGGAGGGCCCGTAACCGAATTAAGTAAATTCGCCACGGCCGAGTCATGTCCCGCTTTAACGACGATACGCCCGGGGCGTTGATTACAGCTGAACGAAGATGACTTCATCGAGGCGGAATTGCTGGAGGAGCTGCAGCTGGCGCACAACGCGTTGCGCTCGCTGGGCGGCGACGGCAGCCTCAATCCCGACGGCAGCACCAGCCTCAAGAGCTCCCTCTACCCCCTCAAGTCGCTCAAGACCCTGAACCTGACGCACAACGAGCTCGCCGAGTTCTCCTTCGCGTCGCTGCGCGGCCTGCGCGAGCTCCGCGTCCTCGACCTCTCCAGCAACAAGATATCGCGCCTGCAGCGCTCCAGGTCGCCCGCCGAGGTGAGCCTTTCGCCGGATTATCCGTGTTCGTTATACTCTTGCTCTGGACGATCGGCTGGTGCTTTTAACGGAAGGGTGAGCTTTTTGCTGCTCGGCAAGACACTTGCAAGGAATTTAAGGTAGCACTACAAAAATACCAATTGATGGCTACTTTTAATTGAAATTATAAGTAATGATGTAGTTTGATGGCCATTAAAAATGTCAAAATTTCTACCAGGGTGAGTCAAAGAAAAAAAGAAGGGAATTATAACGTTAATATAAAGTTTATGCATAATTTGTAGAGTCGCTCATTTAAGAAAAGCTCCATTTTGATCCAAAAGAATTGAACAAAAACAAGTGTACAATTTAAAGGTTGCAACAATTTGAATTCGTTTTGAAACTTGTATCATTTTTCACTTTAGAAAGTAATAATTATTTCACTTATCTTGCCTATAAGGCTGCCTATAGTGCTCTTACAGACAAATTAAGTGACTATGAGTGCACTTTATCTTTGAGTACCCATGAGAGGCTCGGTTTTATTGATGCTTGAGGACCTTTAGGTTGCTTTTGACTTGCAACAAGAGGTGAGATAAGCCAAAGTGGTAGAATCTAATGATACCAGCTTAAAGTAGATAAAAAATAATAATTGTGACATAAAAAATGTAGATGTTGAAGTACATAACAATTTGTTATATCAAATACAAAGAAATTTTCAAATTAGAAGTTGACATTCCTATTACTTGTCGTATTTAATTAGCCAAGCTAGTTCTTTACTAACTTTTGAATGAATTGGCTATATTATATTAATTATTTAATAAAAGAAGAAGAAATATTTTTGAAAATGAAATAAATAGAAAATGATATTACATTTCAGTTGCAAAAAGTGGTGAGTTACAATTAAATTAATAAAAAATGAATTTTCATTTGATTAATATTTTTGTAGAGATTTATCACTTTCAATATTCATGGAACATAGTTTTCTATTATAACTACGTATAATATACTGAAAATTTTGTGTTGTCTACTATATTATGTTCACCTACGTTCTTAAACAATTCTCTTCTATAAACTGTCCACAAAATAAAAAATTTTTCTGTTCGAAAATATTGTAAATTAGACTAGACGATCGCTCCAAAATAAAAGCCCGTTCGCCAGAGCAATTTTAAAATCATGATTACGCAGACTTTTGCAAATAATAATTATATTTTAAGCGAACGATCCTTTCTCCCCTGGTGGTATTGCAGAACTTGGTGGAGGAAGAGGGCGACGAGCTCGCGGGCGCCAGCATTCAGGATCTGCGCCTCCAGCACAACCAGATCCGATCGCTGGAGGGCTCGATCTTCGTCGGTATGAAGGAACTGCAGAGATTGAATTTGAGTCATAATGCCCTCGGACCAGCTATCGGTCTAAGGGATTTGCGAGTAGACTCGTTGCGCGTCTTGGATCTGTCGCATAACCAACTCACGACGCTCGAAGATGCCGCCGAGGTAACATTGGGGTTTACACAAGAATCCGATAAATATTTATTGAATTGCGATATATTATTATAAATATCGTTTAGTTCGTAAAATGAATAATTGAAACATTTTAAAATTATTATTTACTATTCGTTATGATTTACTATTTGTTAAACAGTTTCTTTTTAATTTGGATCATTCTTTTGAAGATTTTGTTCGTATGAAGTGAAAATTTACGATGAAATTTATCGTAAAAATTATTTTAAAAAACGTGGGGGTTTGTAATACTGACAATTAAATTTATTATAAAAAAGGCTCCATAAAAATCACGTATAAATATGGAATTTTTCATATAACATTTTCCACTGTGGAACACCGTTCAAGCTTTAGAAAAAATTTTAATAATTTAAAATTTTGCAGTGTCGCAATCAATTAATTTTTGTGATATAAACAACATTAAAAATTTTCCTTGACAATTTTCTAAAATGGTGCTAGAAAATTTTTCGATTTTGTTAATCTCTATATTATCTGTAATTGTATATCAAACTACATAACTTCTCTCCAGCATAAAAAGGTATACCAACTTTGAAACCAATCAAAAAAGGTACCCGTTAATAGTCCGGTTGGAAAAAGTCACCAGCTTATAACTCGGTTGAAAAAGATACCTTTTCCGTAGTCAATTGGAAAAGGTACCAACTGGCGCAAGTTGATGACTCGTGATGATCTCAGTTAGCACCATTTGTCCATATCCAATCGGATTCTGCGTTGGTACCTTACCAATTAAAAAAGGTACCCGTTTATAGTTCGGTTGGAAAAAGTCACCAACTTATAATTCGGTTGAAAAAGATACCTTTTCCGTAGTCAATTGGAAAAGGTACCAACTGGCGCAAGTTGATGACTCGTAATTCTCAGTTATCACCATTTGTCCATTTCCAATTGGATTCTGAGTTGATACCTTGATATTCTGGAGCGAGGATATTATCGACATTACAATGCTATAAAATTATTTAAAAAATTAAAAGTTTGTCAAATGCAACAAACAGACGTGGCTGCCAGCGCTGGAGGAGCTGAACGTGGCGCACAATCAACTGGTGACCCTGTCGGAGCGCGACTTCCGCGGTTTCCCGGGGCTCTGCTACATCGACGTGAGCGCCAACAGGATCAGCTCCCTCAAGCCCGAGCTCGTCTCCAACACGCGCTGCACTATCCACGGCGTGCCCGATGTCCTCCGCATTTATCTCCAAGGTAAGTCGCTCGCACGTGCTTCACCTTTACCGGCCGACGCACCCCGGGAGATGTTTGACCAGCTGCTCGTGACGCCAGCTGTGTAGTCGCGGGATTTTTTTCCAGCTGATAGCGCGCGAGCGGCCTTTGAACTTATTTTAATTAGGCGGTGACTTTTCTTCTGGAAAGTTCATTAATTGAGTATTAGTAGTTATTTTGATATTTAATGAATCCCTGAATCCTTTTCAGGTGATTAATTATTTCTGCGCAGATATACGTGATTTTAGACATTATTGATATAAATCTAGTAGGTGCTCCAAGATTGATTAATAGGTTATTAAAATTTTCCAATAGGAATATCACTATTAATTCTTCTTTTGCAATTTGATTTTCTTTTTTATTATTTTGGTTACGTAACGTCAGTTTTCTTCTTGAACGTAAAAATTAGCAGACGATATTTAAAGTGATTGCAAACTGCAAGTAATTCGGGCGACTCACATTGCAATTAGTTCAAAAATATCTAAAACTTTCAATAATTCATTTTTTAAATACTACAGACTTCCAAAACATTCCCTAAATAATTTTCCACTCAGAGTGATTTTCGGATTTTTTGGTAGGCAAACTAAAAACTTAGACGGGTTCTATTGAATTTTGTCATTTATCTTCTGTACCATGAGCTTCTTTATTTAACTAATAATTTGACTAAAAATTGATCACAAAGGCTCCCCAACGTAGTGTGAAAATATAGTCAGTCCGTCTCCTTAACCATTTGTACAAGTGTTATTTAATTAATATACAATAGATTCAGCAAATGGTATTAACAAGTCATCAAACAAATTAAAATTTCTGTGTACACATACTGCGCCGCTTACTGTTTAATTTGCGATTCCATCACGCTTCTCTGACTCTTCGTAGGAAAATTTATGTATTCTGGATAAAATTTTGTCATTCCCAGGTAGATATGCATTGAAACTCATAAATTAGGAGTCGCAACACTTGGTATTCTTGACCTTAATTTTTTTTCTCGAAATTTGCAAAGTTGAATCGTAAGTGCTATATACAATCGGGATGAAGATGCCATTCAGAAAAGCATGCCGTGCCACACTTCGTGATTTGATCGACTGCTTAAGCCGTTAAAGGAGATTTAACAAGGTTTAATACAGCCACTGGACAATCAATTGACCAACAATCAATCAAATTCTTCGTCTCTTTCTATAACGAGTCTGAATGACATAAGCTACGACGAGACAATCGCGCTCTATATTTGCTTAAATTAACCCGGAAAATTTGGCAACCACAGTGCCCGTGCCTAATTTATCAGGAGATCCATAAATTTTCATAACCCGACTGTTTTCCGTCGGCTAAACAGCTTTTTATACATCATTTATCTTCTTGCGAAATCTTCGTACTCACTGTATCAATTTGGTACAATTTGGTACGTTTGACACTATCGGCTCCGCTACATTAATTTAAAATTTAATCGAGCTTCTTCATCGGCCACCTTTTGCACCGATAAACAAGAGCCTTCGTACATTGTACTAGAAAAAAAGCAGTAACTCGCAAAAGTGTGCCATCTGTCCTAAAAAAACTTCCATTTCATCACATTCACAATATTTTTTTTCCAACCCCGACGGTTCCGATGAGAAAAAAGTGACGATTTATTATCGATCGACGGCTTGACGCAAGCTCCACGCGAGCTTGCACGGATCCCATCCAGAATAAGCGCGGCAAAGGGATCGAGCGCCGATAAGTGTCTTTTTTTCCTTTCAGCGTTTACGACTGCATTTACGCATTCGCGCCAAGCGCTTACCGGTTCACGGTATCGCGGCATGCAAGAACGAGGGGAAAATCGCGCGCGTGTTTGTTCCTTTACACTCGGCAATTGTCTACGGCCTGGAGGAGAGACGGTAGATGATGAATTCATTGCCGCCTATTGAACGATGAGTTTTACGAGGAAAATGTTTAGCTTCTCGTTCAAATGTTTTAATGGCTAATTTACATTTGGGCTTGACAAACGATCAACGATCGAGCGGAGAATTAAACGATCGATCAAAAATCTTCTTTTTATTGCTTGGATCGTTGATCACAAGTGATGGTCGTGATCGCATTAGTAAATTTTATTGAAATGAAATTACATTCCAATGCTTTATTGTTAATCTTTTTTGTTCGTGGAATAGTAGAAATAGCATGCTTGGCATACTTTGGCAGCATAATTTTTTAGTTAAATAAGGCACTCATTTAGTGATTATTCAACAGTTTATTGGAATGAGAGAGACAAAGCAGTTTTTAGTTAAATAATAGTGAAAAAATGATCAATTTTAATTAAAAAAGTAAGCATTTTTAGGCTTTAAAAAGAAAGGAAAAATGTGGAACAAAATTACCAAAACCTTTCAATCACATTGTCATCAGATGTCCAGCTTATTTATGACATAATATTCTGATAAAAATGTTTATTTTTCTACTTGGCAGAGTAATTATTGGTCAGAGGTAAATGAGGTACGATTTCCTTCAGGTTTTTGGTTTTTATTTAAATGGTTAATTTGTGATCAGGAATCAAACTTATATTCATCGAAAGTAAATTTCGCATGTCATATCGAATGCGAATAATAAATGACGCATAAAAAGCAATTTTCAAATAAATTCGTGCTTATAATCAATTGCGTAATAAGTTATGCCAATTTTGTAATTTATGTAACAAATCGCTCAAGGCTGTCTTTTTTTCGTACAATTAATCGATGCAGAACATGAAAAGGGATAACGTTTACATGATTAAAGTTGAAGACAAAATAAGCTTTTTTACCGGTATTTGATATGCGATCATAATTATATAAAAATTCTTAAATAAATTATCGCGTGAATTAACCGAATGTGAAGTCTCGATGATTGAGTACAGCCCTTTAAAAATTAAAGCAAATTTTATTGTGAAAAATAAAAATTTTTTAACAACACGCACATATATTTATTATGCCACATAATAATAATTCTCGAAATTAGGAATTTTTCTTATACGATATTTAAATAAATTTTGCAAACTTTCAAACTGTAATATTTAAGAAATAAAAATTGCAAAATACCATTGTAAAACAGTCTTATACATTAATTATAAAGAAAGTTTAATATATAAAGTTAGTCGAAAACCACGGGTAGTAATTTAAGGGCCTTGTATCAATATTCATTGCGATACAAAACTTTTAAACAGCACTTTCTTCAAAACAGAAGGAAAAATGATTTCTGCATAATTAAAATGAAAAATGAACGTTTAGTCTTAATTTTACGTACATCTAGCACAGCCTGAAAATGCAAATCCCAATTGGTGTTACTTAAGGAAAAAAGCTTTCCAACGAGCAGCGCAAGGCCAGCCGTCGGCCGTCACGATTTTCGCCAGTGTCCATTCTCACGTCAATCCCCGCGAGGCTCGCTGGCGTTATCCGATCAATCGCCTCTCGGCGAACCTATAACCGGCGCGCGGGCGAGGCTGTCATCGACCTCTCCGCTCCGTGGTTACACGCTCGGCCTGGTGCGATCTATATAATCCCCACGGAGGCGATCGCGCGAGCCCACGGCTGCGGCCGCATTGTATTTGTCACCCGGGGATAGAGAGAGAGAGAGGGAAAGAGAAACGGAGGCCGAGATACGGCGATTATTAGTGTGGCGTCCCGAGCGCGCGATAACCCCCTGCCCGCGGCGCCGTCGATCCGCCGTTTCACAAGCCCCGTCGGCGCCCGCTCGCCGCGCGCTTGTTTATTGTCGCCGGAGCGCGCGCCGGACGGCTCCGGCCGGCCCGTCGCCGTCGCGCGCACTTTCCCTCCTTCGCCGAGCAAGCTCGTGCTTTCCTCGCGAGCCTCTGTCTTTTTTTTTTATTCCCTCGCTCGGCTCACTCGCGCGTCCGTTATCCGTTCTGTACACGTTGCACGCCTAACGCCGGAGCTTTATCGGGGCAATTCTTCGTGAGACTAGAAACTATTATACGTTTGCAGAATGAAAAAGTACTGGGTGTACTTGTGTACTTTTTCTTCGTTCTAGGGTTGATGCGCAGTTATGAATTTGCTAATCTTCTTTTGCTTTGTTAAATGGGATCAACGGATTTTTCCGATGGCTTTGGTAATTGAAAGCTGTTTTCGTAATAGTATGTTTATCAGGTTGTCGGACAAACTACTAAGAAAATAATTGTTGAATGCTAAAGTTTTAGCAGGGATTTTTACGGAAGGAGTTAAAATATTTTACAATTTTTTAAATTACTTATTTAATTCCATAACGCTTTGCTAAGTAATATACTACCTCAAGTTAAATCAATGAAAAATCTCTGCCATTTGTGAAATTTCTCTACAAAATTAGGTGAAAAAAAGTTCCACAATTTATTTTTAAAAGAGCAATATCCAGTAATTTCATAGTTTTCATTTATTCCACTTTGAAGGGTATAGTGCACAAAAAGGTGCGCGGTCACCAAGTAAAAAAAAAAGTGAAAAAGTATGGTTTTATACAATAAATTTCTAAATTATTGTTAAGTAAACTAGATCCAATTAGAAAAGGGATTGTACCGTAAAAATTTATCATTTTCTAGGAATTTTTGGGAATGATTTTCGGCTACTTTATGCCTACAAATTAGTAATTTCGCATAAATGGTTGAAAAGGCAGTTCAGTAATATTTTAAAAGTGATCGCATTTTGCAAATAAAGACCTACACCAAACTGATTTAGTGTAGTCAATAAATTTGAAGTACTGCTGAAAGTAGTATAGCATTAGGAGTTTCACCCAACGATGCGATGCGATGTGTCAAATATAATCCATACATATTAGCCGAGAATTAAGACAAGCTATAACAGGTAACTAAAAAACAGTTTAAAGGATTTAACGCTATATCTGTCGAGTATAAACGATCACAGGATAACTCAGATTTATCATATCAAATTGCTGTACGTTCTAAACTTGTCATCACAATGCCCACTCTCAGAAAGTGATAGAGTGAACAATTCGAAAAAAATCGCTCCACTCTAGTGAAAAACCACTACATTTCCTAAAAAAAATCGATCCACTCTAAGATCGATCGGTCCAGCTTTCAGTGAAATCGAGTGATTTCTCGCTCTTCCCCGTCAGTCGAGCGGAATCATTTACATCGACGACACCTCCTACCTACGTACCGAACGCCACGCGCGCGCAATCGCCGACCGCCCGGCGAGTATATCGCGATCTCGGCGAGACAAACGTTTGTCGGCGCTCAATCGCACGACTAGCAAGTGGTATAGCCGCACGATAACCCCACTGACACCGGGCGCGCATCGCACGCGTACCCTCCGCGCGTCCCATTCACGAGAGATGCCCGCGGCCGATTAGCCGCGCCGATAAATCATCGTGAGCGTCGCGACAGTTTTTTTTTTCGCGGCCTGTTCCACGCGCCACAGCGGCCGTATTATCTAGTCAGCGAGGATCTAGCCGGGAGCGCCGCGGCAGATGGCACTCTCGGTTTTAGTGCCCGCGATAACGGCTTAATCTCTCGAATTTAATGGGCGCCCCGGCGCCCGCGATCCCGTTTACGCAACGCAGACGCACGCTCGCCGCGGGAAGCGCCAGGGGAGATTATTGTCACATTTATTAACTCGCCTTGGGAAAAAGCCTGTGTAGCGACTTCTTTTATTTCAGCAACTCGTTCGCGTAAAAACGGCTGTTTGCTCGATTGTTGTACGCACTCGGCCGGCGTCGGGGAATTGAGAGGGAAAGACTTTTTTACGGCAAAAAAGTGTACAGTGGAAAACTTGTTATATTTGTTCATTAGAGTGAAAAATCATTCTGATGGATTGCTTTAATTTTCACTCGAGTTGAGTGATTTTTTACTGCTTCATCACGCAAAAAAAATTACTTTAGTTTTTACTAAAACGAGAACAAGTATCTCGAAAAATCAGAAAAATTTATACGGGATTTCAGTTCATTTATTTATGTTAAATTTCTTTTTAATTATAGCAGGGGAATAAGCGAGGCATAGTGGGCCACCCCTGCATGAAATATGTTTCATTTGCTGTGAAAAATACTTCGTAATAAGTTTCATTCAAAATAAAGTATTTTGAAAGAATTATCATTAATACATTGATCTATTATATGTAATTGTTGTATATAGTAATACATCAATGTAATAATGATATTCTTTCAAAACGTTTAAGATTGAATGAAACTTGTTACGAATTATTTTTCACAATAAATCAATCATATTTCACGAGGTGACTCACTATTTGAAGGTTCACATTGTCCCACCGCCAAATTTACTAGACATTATGATAATAACAATTTTTTTCAAAGTTTTTCTTCATTTTAATAAAGACTGTATATAGTAATTTTTAATGTAACATTTTTTCCATGCACATTGAGAGTAATGGTACGATTTCCCTTTTCTGTTAACTCTTTTTATCGCAAGAAAGTGACAGATATTAACTAATTTAAAGAATTTGTTTAGAAAAATTATGCTAATTGTAAGATATTCGTTACAAGAAATAAAAAATGAATTATTTCATTCGTTAATAGCACATTTTTTTATTTAAAAAGTGATTGGCGACATTGGCGTACGACAGACTTGACCTAAATTTTCCCAAAATAAAGTAGAAACTCTTTTCAGAATAATAAAATAAATTAATTATTTACGTAAGTTTCTATAAACTTCGAAAATATTCAATTGATGCCTTTTCAGCACAATTCTGGTTATTGTACTGAACTGTCAAAAAACAAATCAAATGTTCTCATATCTACCATTTTCAGTATAATAAAAAAATGAAGACAAAAAGTTCGGCAATTTTTTACGTCAAACTTATATTGTTATAACTTATATTTGTTAGGCGATAAGTATTCAAATTTATTGTTTACCAAAGTCATTTTTGTGTACAAAAACTAAATAAATACCTCGCGAATAAAAGAAAATATACGTGGTATTAATTTTTATTAATGAAACAAGCAGCTTGAATTCTGCTTATGAGGAATAAATTATTGTAAGCAGGTGTTTATGAGGTGTTTATTTTAAAATTGAATCGAACTGTTATAACGAAATATAACATAGAACATTTAGATAGCGAGCGATCATTCGAATCCGCATATTCGAAAAATAACATTTTAAAATAATCTCGAATGACCCTTATATTCGCGAACTTAATTAAAGTGTTATTTTTAGATTGTCGCTATTTTTCATGATAAAAAATAAGCGTATCGTCTTAATAAATACAAAAAATGTCTACTCCTTCGTATTCTCTCCTAAAAATAATTTAATCTTATCAAAAATTGAATATTCAGTACATATTTATTGTTTGTATTTTCGCTACAAATCCTTCTAGTACCCTACTAATTAAGAATTAAAATGTAAAAAAATTTGTTCAAAGAAGATGCATTAATATTTCATATAATCTTTAATGTGATTAGGTATATTAATGCATCAATCGTTGGTGCCTTAAGTGGCTAATAAGTGCTTCTTATTGAAGCACTATGATTCGATAAAAGGCAGCGGCTGAGTCTAGGCTTCGTAAATCTTTTTAAATTAGCACAATACGTTCAAAGTGCTTTCGCAAACAAAGCTACGGATTCGTTCGTTTCAGTCGTTACATTTTCTTATGCAACTGTGACATAGTCACCGAAAAACTGCGCACATCTTAGGATGAAAAAAATTATTTAAAAAATTACTTTAATGTAACTTTTAATAAACTACTGAAATAACTATTTATGAAATTACTCCATAAAGTACTGATAAACTATTTAATTCTTTTAAATTGTCTACTGAAAACTGCAGATTAGTTATTTCAGATTAATTATTTAGGAATACTGCCAAATGTAGTTAGTAGTTGTCAAATTACTACTCGAAACATTTACTTCATCAGTAGTTTTTAGCAATTTGCAATAGATTTAGTAGTAGTTCTTGTTCAGCAGTTTTTTTATCTGAGGGGAAATTTTGCATAACTAATAATATTTTAAATTGCATTAAACACACTACAAAAGGCTATAAATAATTGCACAGTCACTTGCCTTTTTAGGATGCTATGGTATCACCTACACTCACATGTTTATTTAGAATTTGGGTTCATTCTTCAGAGTCTTCCATTAAAAATGTAGAATCTATTCAGTGGATTTCTCACTCGATGATTAAGGACGTTTAAACTGTGTTAACGGACTTGTTTCGTAACTTTTATTTTGTTGTTTGCCAAACAGGATCTTGATTCCAATATTACTCTAACCACATAGTAATTTATAACAAAAAATTCTTTTTAAAAACGAAAACAATCCCCTTATCTCAGAATGGACTGCTTTTAATTTGTATGTTAATGGGCTAATCGTATAAACATTTTAATTAATTAACTGTACAATATGGTATTCATACGATCTATTACTATGTGAATCAATTACCAATAAATAGAGTAACCATGCAATTTTATCGAATAGAGAATGACTTTAGAGTCCATAGTAGCGATTGCAGGCAAATTTCACTCTACTGTAGACTGAAATGTGTCCCTAAAATCGAATCACTCTAAATCGATCGAAATTCCGATCTAATTTCCGAATAATTCAGTTTGATCATTTCCATTCATTACAAAAATTTATATTGATTTGCAGACAATCCGGTGCTATGCGACGCGGGCCTGGTGGACCTGACGGTGGCGCTGGAGGTGAACCACGCGAAGGTGTACGGAGTGGCGAACGACTGCCCGACCCCGCCGACGCCGACGACGGCCGAGCCGACGGTGCTGCCGGCCTTCCCGCCGACCCTGCTGCTCGCGGCCGCGGCCGCCGCCCCCGGCGGCAACGTCTCCTTCGCCGCCACCCTCGAATAAGCCTCCCACCTCGCCACCGAATTCACCACGTTCACCCCGTGCTCTCTCTATCTCTCTCTTCCTCTTTCACACTGAAAATTGCACGCTCCTGTTTCACCGATCCTTTTTCTTTCTCCTGGTACCTGGTCGAATGAAGCGGGCGGTTGAGAAGGGAGGTAAGCCCGACGGAGCTCCGAGGAGACTCTTTGCGAAGATTAAATTTGGATGGAAGGAAGCTTGCGATTCATTGCGAGCGGACCGCCGGTGGCGCTTGGAAATCAGCGATCGGCGTGTGCGGCTTGGGACGGAGTGCGATGCACCCGTTAATCGCGGAAGAATTTTCGAGGTGGAATTTTTTGTACGATAGTAGAGTGTAATTCCATCGCTTTGAGCATGTGTCTCACTATCGCTGATAAAAAGAAATATTTTTGTTTTTTAATTGCAGAGGAACCTCGCACATTGATGTTACATCTTTGGTAAAAAAAAGAAAAAGTGTAGCTGGTATTTCGGTTCATCAATAAGATGTATTTTCCCAACGTGTATAGCTAACGAAGAGTAACTTTTTTTTCACATATTTTTTTATAGTTAATTCAATGAGCGAAGTTCGGGTGTAACTGTAACGAACATGACATATTTTAAGATAAATATTACGATATCATTTGTAAATTATCTTAGAATGCATTACTGAAATTATCTTTTAGAATATTGAACTTTTTCCACAAACTGCACGGGATTGCTACAACCATAGCGTTTAACTGCTACTTCTAGGAAAACTAAATATTCCAGAAGATAATTTTTAATATATTAAATAATTATTTATATTTTCATATAGTATATACCTTGATAAATTAGATAAATTTTTAGTTGTGGCTTCCCAGCAAATAGGCATAGTTTTACGCCAAGCCATCTACTTACAACAATAATCGAAAAAACTTGGTAGTTGAACAAACGAATGTGAATCAATATCGTTTATTTAACTTTATAGAAAAGTGCCAATTGAAAAAGAATCAATTTCAACCAAAATGTAGTTATGCATTTTTACCGGGAAGTCGCAGATACAAATACGGAAATACTTCAATGATTGGTAAATTTTTATACAAATTCAATGTTAAATTGTTCAAGTTCAAGTACCACAATAAATATTTTCTTATAGAAA
Source organism: Eurytoma adleriae (assembly GCA_900480045.1). Classification (NCBI taxonomy): domain Eukaryota; kingdom Metazoa; phylum Arthropoda; class Insecta; order Hymenoptera; family Eurytomidae; genus Eurytoma; species Eurytoma adleriae. Next base: position 153,069 of record UXGC01000232.1, read on the forward strand.
ATTAGCCAAACAAATTATCAGTAAGTAAAATCAAAGAGACAATATTTTCATGGAAATATTTCCAATAGAATTAAAAAAAACGCGAGATTTAATACGTTAATTTAAGTCATCGAAAAGATGATTTCGTAGAGTATGAAAAAAAAGTTAAAAAGAAATCGACTCGCTTACGTAGAATTAATTGTATAGAGATTAGAAATAGCGCTAATACATAAAACAAAAAAAACATGTAAATAATCTTCACATAATCATGACGTGCTCCTTGTAAAATTAAGCTGATCACCTTCTTTTACACTGAGCGATTGCACGGGACTCTCAAAACGATCTGTTATACTATCGAAATCATAATTTCAGTTACTACATCAAATCATAACTATATAAGAACTTACCTGTAGGTAGGTACGTTTTATAAGAAAATTTTAAAAAACCTAAAAGCCAGCACTAGTTGTTCTTGTAGAGTTCAAAATAAAAGTGTTACTCTCATCGAAATAATAGTACGAGTTGGGAAGATTTAAGAAAAACAAAATCTGCCTCCGTTTCTTCTGTCAGATAGAATATCAAAATATAATCGATACTTATATCTTTTCTCTGCAATTAAAAGTTTGCCCAATGTTAAAACGTCGTGATAAAATTAAGTGACGCACGCGAAATTTAATCTCACTATATCTTCATTAATTAACATCGTTTACGTTTATCTCTAAATTTGGTTTAACAAAAAACGACAAAAATTAGTGAAAATTGATAAACTAATTAGTGGGATTAATATTAACTAACTATAAGTTTTACCCGCAGAGACAAAAAATGTTCCAGTAAAAATTGCAATGATTTCTTTTAAAATCTAAAAACTTTTACTATACAGATACCGCAAACATTATAAAAAAAATCTATTACAATTTTCAGTAATTTTTTCGGCCTACAAATTTAGATTTATAGAAAAAAAATCGATTATGTTCCGACACTCTATCCTATCCGGAGAACATCGTGGAATTTTTTAACGAAATCTTCCCAATTCGAACGGGCGCCGCGGCGAGCGGCAATTGTTAAAGGCGCGCAATCGGCGAGACATCGGCGAGCAATTGAAGGCGGTCGAAGGGCCCGCGCGCCGGGTCAATAGATGCAAATGAAATCTGTCGCGCTCGAGACGACGCCTGATTGACAGTGGGCGATCAATTGACCCCCGGGGGCCGCGCCAATAAAGCCGTCGGCGCACGCCGCTGGCATACCTAATGGCGCGCTCCTGCGTAGGTAGAGCCGCGCGCGATACCGAAAAATCTCGACTCGATTGTGTGCCGCTCGATTGTCCGCCTCGTAGGGATATGCTGTCTATAAAGGTGAAATGCGTTGCAAAATTTTAACGATTTTTTTCTTGACACAAAGAGCGGAAAAATCGAGCTAACTTTTTTAAGGGGGTATAAAAAACTCATGATTAGAAGCTTCTTTTAATATTCGCTAACTAGTACAAACTTTTGAACGAATTGTTTTGCGGCATCCTCTGCAAACCGATGCAAAAAATGTCTGGTTTTAATGCCCTGCAGTCATTCTATTTGTAATTTTAGGAGAAAAATGTTTTGAGAAATGTTGCATTTGCGCGCAATATTTAGAAACTTTTCAAACCGTGAGTTGCGCATGGAATGACTTAAAATTAAAACCAGAAATTTTGTCTCATTTTTTGAAAAATATGTTTCCGTTTTTAAATAACGAAGAAAATGTCAAACCCGATGATAAATTTCTAACTGTGAGTTTTGAATCTCATTAAAGTTCACTGATCAGGAATTAATAAGATTCTTTTTTCTTTTTACAAATGTTAATTATCATAAAGTTCATTGAATAGTAATCGTAATTATAATATAATGAATTGTTAGAATAAAGCAAATAAAATATATAATTATATAATATTTGTATAATGTCGACATAATAAATAATATATTTATATGATCAAATAGTATATTTTATATGATCAAATGTGAAAAGTGTACCTAAGAAGAATGTAGACGAGAATTCAATAGATGATTGTTAAATTACTTGAAAAATTCAATTCAATCAATCGACACTTGTGCAAAAACATGTTAACCGCGTGCGTTTTATTTTATGTAAATCTGTATTTTATAGATCACCGCAGATAAAAAGTCGAAGAATCTTTTCGTACAAAAAGAAATATGAATAAAAAATTTGTTAGTTTGAGAATGTAAAAGTTTTGCAGCGGCTGTACCTTTTACATTATTATCAAGCACCATAATTCCAATCAATTTCACATAAAAAAATTATTATATTTTAGTAATAATGTGGAAATTAAAATCTTTTGCTTGTTATTATCATTATAATTACTATTTCTGGCAAAATTACATTACATTATGCTTAATAATAATCGTTTTATTTTAGAATTCGAATGAATGGAATTAAGTTGCTTAAGTAAAACATAAATGTAAGTTAATAAAGTAATTGGATTCAAAACAGTAGTATATGTAGATTATAAATTAAAATTTAAGTATAATTTTAAGGCAGCATTAATATTAATTTCTTGTATACTATCATAAATTGATATAGTAACCGCTTGCATAGGTGTATATTTTACTTTTGTTAATATTAACAGTTTTACAAAAAGTATTATAGCACATATGTTACATGTATAACCTTTTTATAGAACAAAGAATTGTATTTTTTATGAAATTCTAAAATAAAAATGTATTGAAAAAATGATTGCGAGTCTATTTTACATATTAATACTAACAAAAGTATTATATAACAAAATTAAATCCATTGGAAAAAAAAATCTGTAATGTAATTAAATATTTTTTATTTTTTACATGTCCTTTCCTTAGAATATTGATTATTCTGTGTTTTTTTAATTTGCGTTAATCCAATAACAATTTTGTAAGAAATTAAAAAAATATTTATTATTTAATGTTTGATGTTAATTAATACTCACACATTTATATACATTTATTTTTGAAGTAAGTAAATTTATATAATTTACTAGCAAATTCATTTCATTGGTCTTCTCCTTGAGCTTCACCAAGGTCTCCTTGTTCTTGATTTAAAATCATTTTACTTATTGCTAAGAGTATCAAAAATAATTCCTTAAAAATAGTGTCCTTAATTCGCATAGTAAAGCTGTTACATTAGCTACTTCATTTTCTTTCGAAAAATGTACTACATGATTTAATTGATATTTATTCTCCATACTTAATTCAGGTTCAATCTTTTTCACTAAAATTCAAAATATTCAATTAGTATTTATCATACTAAGTTAATAATAAATATTATAGGACCTACCTTTCCAACAATTGTCTTGGCATGTGAGAACAACAAAAAATTTTTGATCTGTTGGATTTTCGCTCCAGAAAAAAGTTACAGTAACATGCTCCACATGATCTATTTTGTCTACATCAATATGAATATCTAAGATATCTTTGTACGGTTTACATGCCCTTTTAAGAGCTTCCCACTGCTTCTTCATATACGCCTTCGATTTTTGAGTTTCTATGCAATTGTAAAAAACATTTTATGATTAAAAACCATGAATATTAAGTAAAAGTAAAAATAAAAATGCAATAATAACGGTTACCTTGTTCTATGTCCACCATTTCAAGCGACAATTTTTCTTTTTTCTCCTTTATGTTTTCTATATCTGCCTTTGTTTTCTCAATCTCCTTGATGCCGTTCATAGTTTTTTTCTCAATAATTTTTTGCTCCAGTTTTATTTTCTCAATAGAACATTTTAACTCTTTCTTTTGATTTATTAACTGTACAATTGTTTCGCTAGTTTTTTCCACTTGTTTAACACACTCTGCAAAAATAAAAATTAAAAACAACACATAAAAAAACATGCGTTTGACAATTTAAAATAAGTATTTAGCAACAGAGAAAAAGTAAACATACCTGAACTTTTGGACAGGGAATCCAAAACAATGCGTTCGATCTTGGCATCATAGTCGTTGCAGTTCTCCCTTAACCTTTTTAAGTACACTTTCATCTCCTCGGGGTTCAAAAGCATATTTTCGAAATCATTGCAGGAGATATCATCGCTGCCGATACCCATTTTTGCAAAATTGCAACTTTACATTTGTCCTGCTCCTTGCTCCAACCGTCACTTCAGCGCCATAATTGAATTGGAGGCGTCTCAGCTGTTGCTCGACGCTAGCGCCACTGTTTTCGTTTATCGCCGTTTGGCGGCAAATTTGAAAGTTGATGATAAACAGTTGTCTGCAAATACAATCATATGCGGCAAAATATTAACTTTGAGAGTCTAGAATTCGATACGACCGTATGACGTTGTTGTATATTCATCTATTTTAATGCATTCACATAGAAAAATAGTGTTTGCTGGCAATAGATTCGAGTAGGCAATACATTTTGTTTTTAATTTTTATTATCTGACTTTTTTTGACAATCTTTTTCGTAACGTCTTGTTTGCTAGTATTCTTGTAGTAACTAATTTTGTTAGTAATGTTTATTTATTTATTTCCACATTTGTAAAATAAAAAACTAGCAAAATGAAAAATGATTTTGAAAAAAAAAGAATAAATAAAATATTAGAATTTGAGGTAAATTGTTTCTTACTGAGCTAATTAGTTAAAGAATAAAAACAAATGCTGGAGCTCGATGAATGCAGAGAAGAACACTTATTACAGATAATTAAAATAAAATAAAATTATTAATTTAATTATTAAATCTATTTTATATTTCGAATTATTTAAATAGAAAAAGACCTAAATAACCTTTCTCAACACCTTTTTTTAAATTTCTATTCCCTGAAAGAAATAATAAGGCTTGAAACATGAACAATATTACTATAAATTTAGGAAAAATTACAATTTCTATTGTAAAAGTTATTATAATTATCAATTTTACTATAAAAATGTAACATATTCAAGGATTATAGTAATTTTTTTCATGTTTCCAGAACGTTCCTCATCTCAAATATTTTAGACTAAATTTCCCTTTATATTTTTCTTAAAGTAAATGCATAATATAAGTTGTGATTATATATTCATATGTAATTAGTAACATTATTCAGCACTATTCAAAAAACGATAAGACTTTTTAGCAAATATTAGCAAGGATGATAAAAATTACCAAGAAATTCGTCTAGACTTTAATGTAAATTTAAACTGTATTTGTTTTAGCGATATAAAGCTCTGATTATTAGAAGATGTATGCGAGCAATTAGGTAGCTGCATAAATAACAATAGAATTATTTGAAATCAAAATGGAAATCCCCAATCGTTTAACCATCGGCATCGATTTCAATATATAAATGGGAAGGTTGACACTCTCTTCACTGCAGTTTAGTTCGATTTAGTAAAACATTCCAACTTCATAACACGACATTCAATATGTACACCAAATCATTCCTTCTCGTCCTTTTAGGATGTTCTTTGGTTTTGGTGAGCAATATTTGTCACTTTTAACTCTACGTACACTTTATACGAAAAAAGCTTTAAAATATGTATATTAAAATTAAAATTTTAATTATTTTTATTGTTAGCCTTTAATTTCTTATTTTATTTAAAAATCTGTATTTATTTAATATAAAAAAAAATCGCCGAATTTATATTAAATTAATAGCAATTAAAAAAAATTAGTATCAGGTGAAGTGTTGCATGGTTCAATGAATTATTTATTAAAGAAATATTTAACCGATTAGTGTAAATCAGTGTAAATTTATATCACACATTTTTTAATTTTACAACGTACTATAATATGCTTGTAAAGAGTAAAATATGTTGTAAATTTAAATAAAAACGAAAATTTTTTTGTGCACTACTAACACTATACACCTGCGTGAGTTATATTAATTGTGTATTAATATAAAGTAATTTTTCATTTCCAGGCCCAGCCGATAGAGGAAAATTCTGAGCACAGGGTAAGAATACGTTCATATAAGATGAGATACTATAATAATAATTACACGAACGAGCCAATATTAATAAAAACTTATTTACAGGTGACTCGATCGATCTTGGGTACTTTTGCCGGCTGGCTGCAAAAGGCCGACGAAACCGTCGACTCGCTGTTCGATCAGGTAAAGCAGCCCTTCAAGAAAGTGTTCAACCTGGTGCTCCAGACTGGCGAGGGCGTTGCCGATTACAGCAAAGACAAGGTCTACCAAGTCCTGAACAAATATTACGAGATAAAGAGCAAGTCCGAGGAGAGCCTGAACAAGGTGAAGAACCAGTTCCTCGCCAGCCTGATCTCGGAGCTGCAGGAGGTGATCGATGTGCTCTCCAAGAACACCGACAACGAGACCGTGGATATCCTCAAGGAGAAGGCCAAGGGAATCGCCCAATCTGGCAAGGAGGCACTTGAGAAGCTCAAGAAGGAGCTCGAGGATGCTATCAAAGCGCAACAGGATAAGCTCGAACAGGAACTGCACAAATGGGAGGGAGAAGCTAATGCGGTCGTCAAGGGCAAACATTAAGGACTACGTCTTAGGCTAGATTTTTAAGAATGTGTTCAGTTAGATGTAAATTTTTGAAAATTATTTAAAAATTATTATTAATTGGCAAGTTTATGATAATATTTTTTTTAAGAAATAAATAATCAAACATTTTACTTTTGGTATTATTAATTTTTAATTTTAAGCACAATCAAATTCATTTCTTTCATTCCAAAAACATTTTTATAAATAAATGTATACCAGAGTGGTAAAGGTAATAGAAAAGGTAATGGCTGAAGAATTAACGTTTTATGAAAAAATACGTCAGTTTCTTAATTATTCTACTTATTATTTTAATATACCACCCACTGTAAGTGACAATATTGTATAGTTCATCTAATTATTTAAAAATTGTTCATAGATTCTTTTTGTAAGATTGACAAATTTTAACAAAATATGAAAATAGTATTTAACACTACTTGCTTTTTACATCTATATTATACTTTTTCTGGCTCTATCTACTTTTGATTATTTTATTGGAAAAAAAATAATTTGAATAAGTATTACATTGTAACTTGATTAATTTAAATTTCAAACGTTTTTTAAAAGGTTCGGCTATTAATAGTGGTAATATTGACACCGACAGTTTGTTAACATTTGTCCCAGCACACAAATTTATAAAAGAATAACATTTACAAAAAACAGTGATAGAGTTTTATTACTAATTATTATAATGAAGTTTAGATAGAACGAGTTTAATTTTATTAATTTTAAGTAACAACGGATACTAACTAAAATTTACGTTTATGAAAATTTTCTGTAACTTGACAAAAATACTGATAGAAGTATCCCATGCCTTAATAAGCGAAATCCAGCGAGATATTAAATACATTTTCTTTATACAAATGTCCCTGTAAATAAATAAGTTAAATCGACTATTGTAACAGGACTGATCGCGTTGATAACAGTTGATTAAGAAAAATTACTACATACTACGTTAGAAATTTGAATATCCACAAATTTTTAAGTACTTTGTTAACTTTGCCGAGTGCAACTACACAGCCGTCTTGAGTTAAACAATCTGCGAGAAGAAGCACTCAGAGAGTTCGTAAAAAGTCGTTCAATAAGTCACTGAAAAATGTTTGAAATTGTAGAAGCTCGAGCATCCATTGAACTTCTATTAGTCCGACGTGCCGAGCTTCAAGATTTGGAACTCTGACATGAGATCTAAGCTTTGAAATGCAAAAGTTCAAACAGCGTACGTCTGCACTCTAGCAGTTCCGAGCTTGCACCTCTCTAAGTACCAATAAGGAAGCGCAGCGCTCAGAAAAAAGAAGTTCAATGTCCGATTGAATTATATAGCAATACCAAACTTCGGACTGCGTTCAGTGATTGTTTGAAATCCTGCTAATTCAAATGAACTTTGACTCAGTGTTTAATTCAGTCCTTAATAAGACAGTCCTTCTTACTTAATTAGAGTTCGCTCTTTACGATTTTTGCTAATTCTATTCAAATATGAGAATATGCTCAATATCAATGCATCATTTCCTTTAAGAAAAAAGCCGAGTTCTGAAGATCTGAGACTATCTGGCAGATTTTTATGCAGATGTGCAGAAAATGTTAAAGATTTCTCTCTTTTTTAAGAGAAAAAAATCATCTGCTCAACTTGTAAAAATAAATAAATGATACTTACACAACGTCTTTCGTATAAAATCCGCAAGCTCATCAACGAAGAAGTCTGTCAAAGTCCTTCCTAAAAATGACAAGAACTCCTAGATGTACATGATCGTTGACCTACGTTAGGTAACAGAAGATGTTAACGAAGTATCCTTATACTGGATTGCCTTACTACGGGGGAAATTTTTTTTCTTGCCATTTTTTATACATAAAAATTAAACGATTGCTCCCGCACAGTTAAAAACTTCTCTTTAGTGGAAGATATATACGTTCAACTATTCTATTATCTAAGAAGTCAAATATAATCAAGAAAGTAGGAGTAGTATTACCACGTGTAAATCAGAATCTCGATACCGCTGTATATCAACACTTATGTAATCTGGTCTCATACTGGAATTAATTCAATCTAATTATTATATTAAAATGGGATTGCAAAATTATTTCAAATCTTCCAGTAAATAAATTGGAGTAATGAAAATAGGCATAAGCATATTGCATAGGGAATTTAAATTACAGGTTGCGTAAAATAAATATATCGACCATCGGGTGCAATAGTGATCCGCGGAACGTTCATACGGCCACTTACACTCAAAAAACTTTGGTTTTTCTGTCCGAATGTTCCATCTAATTGTTAATGAAAATGAGGGGAACCTATTTTTGGGCAAAAGACTGTAGTTTTTTGAATTCACTTGATGGCAGACGGCTAGATAAGGGTCACGAACCCGCATCGTGACCGCTGGGATAAATTGATATCTGAAGAAGTAATGTAAATTCACATTATGAATAATTCATTAATGCGAACAATTCTATACCTTAAGAATTAGTTAAATACTGAATAAAGCTATGTTAACACAGTACAATTTATTCGACTTAGAATAACATAGAATAGATATTTACCTACTCTAACCCAAACGAACTTTTATGTTAGATTGTGTTTGAGCAGCTGCTAATTAATAGGCTTAATATCAAAATTTTTAATATAAATATCGGGGAAAACGCTAGTATCTTCACAGTTCGACTACTGCTCAGTCTCAACATGTTCACCAAGGCTTTATTCCTCGTGCTCCTGGGTGTCAGCTTGGTGCTGGCTAACCCCATCAACCCCGACAGTGTTGAGGTAAGATAAAGTGACAATCTTTTACCATTATATATTTTCGCTTATTCACTCTCATTATTAAAGCGGGAAAAGCGATTATCAATCTTACAACTTTCGCCTCAAATTGAAATCACGATTTTTGCAAACATTAAAAATGCCATACTAGAATCTAAGTTATCAAGAAAATTTTTACGAAAATTTATCGAAAGTATATTACATCTCAGTCATTCACAATAAAATAATATTGCGCAAACTATAAATCTCCAGTTATAATGTAGCATCGATATATTCAGGAAGATTTATTAGAACCAAGATTTTCACCAATTTATTATTAAAATCAATTTATTATTAAAATTTTAACTCTCACTAATAATTTTTATATACCTAACTTATTTATTTCTAAAATTCTAGACCGAACAGTCATGGAAGGAGAAGATCGTCGGTTGGCTCCACAAGGCCGAAGACAAAGTCAAGGAATACTACCAGCAGGGTAAGGTGTCCTTCGAGGAGGCCTTCGAGAAGGTCAAGGAGGAGAGCAAGCACGTCGCCGAGCTCAGCAAGGAGAAGTACGCCGAGCTGAAGGAGAAGTACGACGAGATCAAGGAGAAGGCCAAGGTTGCCTTAGCCGAGAAGAAGAAGATCCTCGAGGCCCGCATCGAGGAGCTCAAGCACAAGGGAGCCGACGCCCTTGCCTCCGGAAAGGTCAAGTTCCAGGAGCTCAAGGAGAAAGCCAAGCACGCCTTCGAGGAAGAGAAGGCCAAGTTCGAGGTCAAATTTGAAGAGTGGAAACAGCAGGCCAAGAAGTACATCGAGGCCGCTAAGGAAACGATCAAGCAGGGTTAAATTCTTCCAAGTTTACTCTTCTGTAGATTTAAGCTAATAATGTAGGTTTTTTAATAATTTTTTGTTATAAAACATGATAAAAAGGAAGGAAAATAAATTTTATTAAGCACAGTAATACATATAGCCTTAATTATTTTCATTGCTCATATATTTTAAAGATCCTTACTTTCCTGGGTTAATATTTTTTAATAAGAAAAATTGAGAAACTACTCTGAAATAATTTTATCATAATTTTGTATTATTTTTTTAATGAGTTAGGGCGGTTATCTACACATACCTTTTAAACAGAGCTTCTAATTATAAAAGAATAAAATATTCTACAAAAAAAAGAACATGTGTCCTTTAAAGAAATCTTTCAAAGAAAAAATAATTTTTTAAATTTTCGTATTTTTATCATTTCAATAAAAAATTGGATCCCATAACGCTATGGGTAGCGGTACTGAGCCTCTATACACTAGTTGGATGTATATTAAACATATTATTTTTATAAAAATAGTAAATATAAAAAAGGATAAGACTGTTGTACCTTGTTTAAATTGGATAACAATCTTCAACAGTCTAATTTACGAGGTAGAAGTTCGCAATCGACAAATCATTTAAAACAACAAGTGCAAGTAAATAGTATAATTCCAGGTATAGTGACTAATTAAAAAAAAATAAGGTCATCAAGGTTTGTATTGACACAGATGCACATTTGCATGAAATGCCCAAAAACATTTTAGTATAAATAACGGCGAAAGAACCGATTGTAGCACAGTTTGATTAATTGCAAATCAAGCTTCATCGCCATGTTCACCAAGGCCCTCATCCTCGTCCTTTTGGGATCCACCCTGGTACTGGCTAACCCAGTCAGTCCTGCTGAGAAAGAAGTAAGTACAACCGTGAACAAACATTGTTTTGTTATATTTATCATTTTATACAATTTATTTTACAAAAATGTTTTTCTTATAATAAGTGCGCGAAAAAGACCCTTCTATGCATGTAAAACAAATATAAAATTGAATACTCAACCATGTAAATCTGAATTAATGAAATTTGAATGATTCCACTAACACTGGATGTGACCCATTCTGAGTCAGAAGTATACCACTCATTATACTAGTGAGATACTTTTAACTACTATCGTATTCACTATAGACATCAAATTTCAGTAATTCAGATTTTTAGAAGACGGTGACTATAGGACATATGGATTTCTGACCTGAGAGCGGATTGTATAAAACCTGTATCATCGTAAAAATTATGAAATTTGATTTATTTAAAAAAAATCAATACCGTTTGCCGTATCTATTATATGGCTTGCATATCCAACTGTAGATATAGCAAACGTGTTAATTTTTAAACTGTAAGTGCACATTTCTTTATGATCCACATAGGTGAAAACAGAATTTTTTTTTAAATCAATCTAATTTCATACATCTTCCGATAACATATCCATTCAGAGGAAAAAAAGTCAATTTTCTCTAATTTCATGTCTACTATTATTATTACAAGTAATAAAAAACTGTATAATTATTAATAGGAAAACAAGAACTGGTGGGAACAAGTTAAGGAATGGGCCCACAACGCAAAAGACTCTATCAAAGAAATCTTTGACAATGGAAAGAAAGTCGTCGAAGAAGGCTTGAAGGAACTCGAACAGAAGGGAGGAGAATACGTCGAAGCCGCTAAGAAGAAGCTGGCCGAGCTTAAGCAAAAGTACGAGGAGCTTCGCGAGGAGGCCAAGAAAGCCATCGAACAGAAGAGTAAGGAGGGGAGAGCCAAGTTGGAGGAAGCCCTCAAGGAAGGAAAGGAACAATACCAAAAAGTGAAGGAACAGGCCGAGAAAGCCCTCAAGGAAGAGTCAGCGAAGTGGCAGGCTAAATACGAGGAGTGGAAGAAGCAGGTGCAGGAAGCCATTCAGGCGGCTAAGGACAAGACCAACGCGGAGGAATCCGAATAAGAATTCAATTCTTCCTTCCTCTAATTAATAATAGTTTATTCACTCCTTACTCTCAAATAATTTTATAAACATTAGTTTATTAAATTTTTGCAATGCATCATTCTTCTGAGTGTTAATTATAATTCTATTATCCTAAGCAACACACTATCCCCTCCTCTCCAATACTCTGATGAGATTTAAAATATTTATTTCTGAAATAAATTTTGTTTGTTCCTGATAAATTATTCATTTAAAAGTCTTTATTTATTTAGAATAAAGATAGATCTTTTATTGAAAAATACCTGCAGATCCGTCGGTAGAATATAGAATAATAATCGACAAATATACAGTTTTTCAATTATATCGTTGAGATAAGATTTCTCTTCGTCATTGTACATTATACAATGCGCTGTAAATATATAATGCATCAAAGTGACATCATGCAAACTTGCAAAGAGCCACTACTTTAGTAATAAGGTTTAAAAAATGCGAGATATTTTCTTTTACGTTCTATCAAATGTAAATTATTATTAGTTAATAAAACCTTTTTCAATGAACCAATCGTCACTCTGTTTTAATCAAATTTACGGCAATTCATAGTAAATTTTTCTCGAATAAAATTTTACAATGTGATAGTCATTTTTCTGTAATTTATAAAAAATTATATTGTAAATGTAGCAAATTTTACAATATCATATACGAAATTAATTTTAGATATTCGTTAGTAAAGTACATTAGCCTAGAAAAGAAATTAGACTGTGTCCCGGTCAGTTTACAATTGCTATTACCGTGGTTTTCTTATATTTCTATATATGTGTTTTCGATATTTTTTACGAATACAATATTCGTTACAGAACTCTAATATTTTTCGCGTTTGTTCACGTTCGTTCGCTTCATCGCAGACGCGCGTTCATTTACATACACGTTCTTATATACTAACGGCTCTGTAAACTGACCACTCGCTAGTCGGTAAAACGCCACACCACCTGGATGTAAAAGGAGCAAACGCAGTCGTATCAATGTTTACAATAATTTGTAGCAGTTTTTGTCGATAGGTTGTAAAAATTACTCAAACTGTGGCAGAGTAATACCATAATTAATAGTAAAATTCTGTAAAGATTGAATACGCCTTACTTTTACTATAAATTATTGCAATTTTGACTAGAAATATAATAAATTTTTCTCAGTGTAGTGGCGACGGGCCACGCACTCTGAAATCCCATAAAAGATTTCCAAAGATTTCCATGGATTTCTAGAGATTCCAGAGATTTCCAAAGTTTTCCAGAGTTCCCAAAAATTCAAAAATTTAGAGGATTTTCAGGGATATCCTGTGATTCCAAAGATTGAGATTTTCATGGATTTCCAGAGATTTCCAAAAGATTCCAAAAAGAAGGTTTCTCGAAATGCGTGGCCCCTCGTTTAGAGGGCAAATCAAAGAGCTTCTGAATATCATTATATTTTGACGATAACTGTGCTCCTACAAAACCTAAAAAATACACCAAAAAAGAAAATACAAGCAGGCAAAAATCATCCAGAGATTATGACTATTAAAAATATCGTGGTAATGTATTTACTTATTTTCGTGCTTTACTCATTCAAGTTTTAGTACTTAATTTTTTTAAACAATTGTCTTTTTTGTTTTTGTTTTCTTCAAATTTTTACATAAGAAAACAGTGAGACCTCGATTTTTAGTCGTATAAAAATGGAGAACTCCATTTTTAGTTAAAAACCGGCAATCTCGGTTTTTAGATGAAAATCGAACAATATGCCAAACAAAGAACCATTCGATAAGCTTTCAAGGCATAACAAGGTGCAGGATGACCATTATCGCAGTCCGGGAAGTACGCAAGAGTAGTGCTGATAATTTTAATATAAAAGAACTAACTGTTGCAATCTTTAAATTTGATATCAATCTTCGCCAGACTAATTTATGAGAGATATCTAGAAAAATCGAAACTTGGAAAAACCAGAATGATATTAAAAAAGAAAGTCATTGGAACGTTTAGCCTATTAAGATGCATATTTGAATTAGATTTGATGATACAGTTGTTAATTTGTTTAAACTGCCGCAAAATATTTTAGTATAAATAACAGTGAAAGTTCTGATTGTAGCATAGTTCGATCGATTGCAAATCAAGCTTCATCATGTTCACCAAGGCCCTCATCTTTGTCCTTTTGGGATCCACCCTGATGCTGACTAACCCAGTCAGTGGTGCTGAGAAAGGGGTGAGTACAACCGTGAACAAATATTGTTTTGTTATATTTGTCATTTTATATAATTTTTTTCACAAAAATTATTTTCTTATAATAAGTACGTGAAAAAGACCCTTTTCTATGCACCTAAAGCAAATACAAAATTGAAAACTCAACCATGTAAATCTGAATTAATGAAATTTCAATGATTCCACTAACACTGGATGTGACCCATTCTAAGTCAGAAGTATCCCACTCATTATACTAGTGAGATACTTTTAACTATACTATCGTATTCACTATAGATATCAAATGTCAGTAATTCAGATTTGTAGAAGACGGCTCGAGACGGTTCCTATAGGACATATGGATTTCTGACCTGAGAGCTGATTGTATAAAACATGTATCATCGTAAAGATTATGAAATTTGATTTATTTAAAAAAAATCAATACCGGTTGCCGCATCTATTACATGGCACGCATATTCAAATGTAGGTATCGCAAACGTGTTAATTTTTAAACTGTAAGTGTAAATTTCTTTATGTTCGACATAGGTGAGGACAGAATTTTTTTTTAAATCATCAAATTTCTTACATCTTTCGATAATACAGATTTTATACAATCATCTCTTATAGTTAGATCAAAAACCTTTATATCGTAGACATTGTCCTTTCCGAGGAAAAAAAGTCAATTTTCTCTAATTTCATATCTACTATTATTATTACAAGTAATAACAAAAACGGTATAATTATCAATAGGGAATATTCAAGGACTTGAAGGAACAATTTAAAAAATGGGCCAAGAACGCCCCGGAATCTAACATCCTTAAGCAGGCCGAGTTTAAGCAAAAGTACAAGGAGCATGTCGAAGAGGTCAAGAAAGCCTTGGAACAGAAGTGGAAGGAATGGGAAATCAAGTTGGAGGAAGCCAAGAAGGAAGGAAAGGAACAATACCAAAAAGTGAAGGAACAGTCCGAGAAAGCCATGAAGGAAGAGTTAGCGAAGTCGAAGGCTGAAATCGAGAAGTTGAAGAATCAGGTCCAGAAAGACTTTCAGGCCGTTAAGGTCAAAATCAACTAGAAGCAAGCCGAATAAGAATTCAATTCTTCCTTCCTCTAATTAATAATAGTTTATTCAATTCTTACTCTCAAATAATTTTACAAAAATTCCTCTATTAAATTATAGCAATGCATCATTCTTCTGAGTGTTAATTATAATTCTACTATCCTAAGCGACACACTATCCCCTCCTCTCCAATATTTATTTCTGAAATAAATTTTGTTTGTTCCTGATAATTTATTAATTTAAAAGTCTTTACTTATTTAGAATAAAGATAAATCTTTTATTGAAAAATACCTGTAGATCCGTCTGGTAGAATATAGAATGATAATCGACAAATATACAGTTTTTCAATTTTACGTTGAAATGCGAAGATTTCTCTTCGTCATTGTACACTATACAATGCGCTGTAAATATATAATGCATCAAAGTGACATCATGCAAATTTGCAAAGAACCACTACTTTAATAATAAGTTTTTTCTAGAGATATTTTCTTTTACGTTCTATATCAAATGTAAATTATTATTAGTTAATAAAACCTTTATGAATAAATGAAATCAGAACGAATATATGAATAAGCATGACTTATTTATCTTTATAAGTCGTTCACTAATTTGATAAATGAAAGACATTTCACATTAAATAAGTACACATGGATAAATTTCACATATTCATATTTGCATTGAGAAAAATTTTGTAGAAAAATTTACAAGAATTATTGTAAAAATTACTATAAAATATAGGAGTGGTGGAGTAGTGGAACATACTCAGTTTTAATAAAATTTACGACAGTTTATAGTAAATTTTGATCGTCAAACGCAGTCGTATCAATGTTTACAATAATTTGTAGCAGTTTTTACTCGATAAGTTGTAAAAATTACTCAAATTATGGCAGTAATAACATAATTTAACTTAATAACTCTGCTCCTACAAACCCTAAAAAATACACCAAAAAAGAAAATACAAGCAGGCAAAATGCATCCAGAGATTATCATTATGAGTGTTAAAAATATCGTGGTAATGTATTTACTTATTTTCGTGCTTTACTCATTCAAGTTTTAGTACTTAATTTTGTGAAACAATTGTCTTTTTTGCTTTTGGTTTCTTCAAATTTTGACATAAGAAAACGGTGCTCAAAATTTCAACGAAATCCATTACCCAAATCAGTGAGTCTCTCCTAGTCAGTTGAAAAGCAGCACCTCGATTTTTAGGTAAAAATCGAGTCTTTCGCTATTTCACCAAAAAAAATTAAACAAATTAGAAACATTCTATAAGCTTTCAAGGCATAACAAGGTGCTTAAGATGACCATTATCGCAGTCCGGGAAGTACTCATGAGTAGTGCTGATAATTTTAATATAAAAGAATAAACTGTTGCGATCTTTAAATGTGATATCAATCTTCGTCAGACTAATTTATGAGCGATATCTAGAAAAATCAAAAAATGGAAAAACAAGGCGGATGATAATCGCATTATTCCAGATATAATGACATTAAAAAAGAAATTCATTGGAACGTTTAGCCTATTAAGATGCATATTTGAATTTGATTTGATGACACAGTTGCTAATTTGCTTAAAATGCCGCAAAACATTTTAGTATAAATAACGGTGAAAGTTCTGATTGTAGCATAGTTTGATCGATTGCAAATCAAGCTTCATCATGTTCACCAAGGCCCTCATTCTTGTCCTTTTGGGATCCACCCTGGTGCTGGCTAACCCAGTCAGCGTTGAGTCATCCGAGAAAGAGGTAAATAAAAGATATATACTTTTTTGTAAAAATTATTTTATGAAATTTTTATTTTACTTGACAAATGCTGTTAACTAAACAATTGTTAATTCTTCGGTTAACCGAAGAATTGAGATCCAAAAAGATTATTTAGCTCATTATTATACTGAAATGCCTAATTGTAATACAAGTAATTATAGTATACAGTTTAAAAATGTACAAATAAATGTTAAAATTTATGATCTTCGATGATAAACAATCTGTTTTGTAATATTTTAACTAACATTTTTTAACAAATCTTTGACTAGTAATCGATATAGTTAAAAATTAACTGTGGAAAACTTTGAACAGCCTATTACAGTTCATTGAAATATTCTAAAATTCTAGAAATGTTTGTTATTTTTATGAGTTACTTGTATTTATTTGTAATTACTATGTAAAGGATTATTTTAGAATGATTTAGATCTAAGGCGAAAGTAAAGTGTGACTAATCTTATACATTTATCACAAAGTTTCTAATTGACAAATTTTCATGAATCTTGGTGAAAACTGTTAATTATAAAATACATAGTTAGTGGTAGCAACACTTTTAACTTAGGTAAAAAAAAATGTTTTCAAGTGCGACAAAACAGTTAAAGAAAATTATATTTACATAAGTGTTTGCTAAGCAAGTGTTCAAGGAGAGCAGTCGATAAAACAGTCCGGTTGTAATAAAATTAAAAAAAAAATTACCCAATTGGTGTCCATACTCTATTATTTATCTTAAAAAAAAATATTTTCATTACATAATATTAAAAACTACAAATTATTTAATAGGAGGTCAAATCCTGGAGGGAAAAGGTTCAGGAATGGATCCAAAACGCTAAAGAAACTATC
Source organism: Eurytoma adleriae (assembly GCA_900480045.1). Taxonomy (NCBI): domain Eukaryota; kingdom Metazoa; phylum Arthropoda; class Insecta; order Hymenoptera; family Eurytomidae; genus Eurytoma; species Eurytoma adleriae. Next base: position 170,835 of record UXGC01000232.1, read on the forward strand.
CAAGACTTCGTTGAGAAAGAAAAGAAAGTCATCGACGAAGCCTGGAAAGAGCTGAAACAGAAGGGTCAGAAATACGTCGAAGCCGCTAAGAAGAAGCTGGCTGAACTTAAGGAAAAGTACGAGGAGCTGAAGGAGGAGGCCAAGAAAGCCATCGAAGAGAAGAGGAAGGAATGGGAAATCAAATTGGAAGCCAGCAAGGAAAAGTTCGAGGAGCTGAAGGAACAGGCCAAGGAAGCCATTAAGCAAGAGAAGGTCAAATGGCAAGCCAAATTCGAAGAGTGGAAACAGAAGGTCAAGGAAGCCATCCAGGCCGCTAAGGACAAAATCAACGAGGAGAAAGAAAACATCGAATAAGAATTTAATTCTCAGTTTTTCAAATTAACAATAGACTTTTCACTTTGTATTTTCAAATGATTCTTTAAAAGCTGTTTATTAAATACTTTCTTATTATTCTAAGCCAAGTCTCTATACCTTTATTTTACCATTTTTTTCGAAATTTGAAATAATCATTGAAATAAGCTGATTATTTAGAAGATTTTTAAGATCCATAATGCTTAAAAAGCAAGTACATAGAATTTTTTCGTTTTCATAAAAATTTACCTCAGTTATCGAAAGAAATTTCTCGTAAAATTGGCAGTGAACTTTTTTCTCTTATTAAGAAATATTGACTTTAAATCACGTCTTTAACGGTAAAGTTCACGGTAAAAAAATCGTGAAGCAATGTAATCATGGGAAGGTTTGCAAAATTTGCAGCATAGGCAAAATCACTATAATTTTTATCTGAATCTCGGTCGGTTAGCCAGACTTCATTATTTTTATAGAAAATACTCAGCAATTATTACGGGAAAAGTTCCGTAATTTTTACAAATTTACAATGCTTGACCAAGACTCAATTAATTGCAATGATTTTCTTATAAATATTTTTAGTACCGCAAACCATTCCACAGTTACTTTTTCCACTTAATATTTGCAATGAACTTCATCACAAACTTTACGAAAAAATTCTTCCAATGTATCGACTCGTCCGTTTATCACACAACGTCGCACGTGAATTCTAACTTAATGTATTTATCTTATACTTCTTCTAATAATTGAAAAAACTAATAGTTAAATTTTTAATAACAAAAATTATAAATAAAAGGGACATAACTGGTACATTTCCATTGATATCTTGATATCTTTTGTACGTGATATTCTTTTGCTCTTATATATATTTAAAAAACGTGTACTCGTGACTTTTTAAAAATATGGATTTCAAAATATCACAAACACTTGGTAGATTTTTAATAGTACATTTATTTTACATTGCAAATAATAAATGACGTCCGACTAATTTGAATTGAATTAATTTTGTTGAGACAGCTGAGCTTGACTGTCCCAGACTGTACTACGTAGTACTCATTAAGATGCTAATTTAAATCGAAGTCATAATCATTCACGATCTTTTAGCATATAATAACATTTTGATTACAAAGCTTATATTATGCCAAAATAACATACTCTTAGAAATAATGACGGTCTTCTTTTCCATTCAAGAAGTTTTAAAGAAGTTTCAAATTTTATTTATTCAACATCATTACTTAACCTTGTATGCTCTGACACGTGTATCTATTGTATCGATATGTATTAAACACCATATGTATTCCATAAATGTAAATGTCTAAAATAAATCATTGAAAATATTGAAAAATAAAAAAAAATATCATGGAAATAATGGGCCTAAGTAGAAGAAGATCTATTTGAAGTCTGATCGATTTACTTCTTACCTCAATTTTACCTCAGTTTTTAATGCTTTTTTTTAGAATTCTGACTTTTAAAAACCAATTGATGATAAGTTACTGCATCATTCTAAATTTTTAAATACATGTTTTTTAAATTCACTTATTTTAAAATATTATAATTTACTATGGCTTCATGTAAGATAAAAGGTCCAGGACTGAGAAGAACTACCGTAGAAGCAAGACTTTCATACATAAATAAAGCATCCAACTGGGTCGTTCCATGAAAAATTCCATTAAATTCATTAGTTAAAATACTGAAAAGTATTTAATTTTTTTTTCAATTTATCGTTGATTAAGGAAGATGTAGCAATAACAAATTCTCTATACCAGTGACGACACCAAGATTTACTTAATTTAAATTTAAAAAATTCATAGTAGAACATCATTAAAAACATTTAGTTAAACTGATTACAATAGTGGCGTATTTTCAAGGCCTCATACTTGAACTACAAAAAATGCATGTGCCTAATTGTAAGGTGTAAAGTGATGAGGTTGATAGTGCACGTAAATGTGATCAATGCGATCTATCTCTTTACCAATACAATAATCTCACAATTTTTTAAATCGTTTTATACTGACTGTGAGGTTAAAACAATGGAATTTTTATTTTACTACACTGTTGTTATTAAAGCTAATGTGTTGCTATCATATTCACTGAAATTTTGTGGAAAAAGCTGTTTTAGATACGTGTCGCATTATACCATTTTGTATTTTTCCCTAGTATTCAGTCTCTTATCATGTCGGCGCCCCTAACGAAAAAAAAAAGTTTCAATTTTCCAGCGATGGTTAGCACATTTCAGACTCTGCAAGAAAAATACATATCATGGATCCCCCCTAAGAAAAGCACATTTGGAATTCCCGGAAGTAAAATTTTAAGGAAAATTCAAGGGGATATTCACGAAATGTGCTTTTTGTTTAGATATTTGGATCAAATTAATCGCAACAACAGGGGAAAAATGGCAAGAATGAATATGTCTCACTATCCTGAAGCAATACATATCTTTTGTAAAAATTAGCTTAGATATATAATTCTTTTAAAATCTCTATAGGGAATTACAATAAAGTCAATGAAACAATTTTAAATAAGCGCAATCAAATTTTTTACTATCTTCTTATTACATTTAATATAATTCGGTACTAATAAGATAGTTGGAGTATTAAAATACAGATTGAAAAAATATTTTTACAAAAATTTAGTTGTTTTCATCAAGATTTACGCTCTACAAGAAATTGTTAATGGTATGTGCAAAATTTAAAATTGGCTCAAACTGGGTACAAATGCTTGAATAAGCAGAAGCAAAGCTCATGTGTAAAAAAACGTACTTGATGAACGAAATCTGCATTTACGCAATAATAAAAAGTACAAATATAAAAACTATTATTCTCAGTGGAAAAATCAAATGGAAGTACGAATGAACTGATGCTTTATTACACTGTTTTTGCATTTAGACTTAAATTATGCACATTTATTATTAAAGAAGTTTTGCGACATTCGTGCATATAATAACATTAGACATAACACTCGAACAATGGGCATCGTATTCAGTGATATTCAATTTTATGTTAATATAAGTTTAA
>UXGC01000232.1:174214-205858 GCA_900480045.1 Eurytoma adleriae
TCGAACAATGGGCATCGTATTCAGTGATATTCAATTTTATGTTAATATAAGTTTAAAATTGATTGTGCAAATTATTCAAAAGTAGCAATTACATCAACGGAAGTAAACGAAATTCGATATAAATACGCCCACATTGAAGCTTGAAATCATAGTACTTTCTTCACCACGATGACTCCGAAAGTGTTGTTCTTGGTCCTCTTGGGCGCAACGTTGGTTTTGGTATGGTATTCTTATTATTGTGTTGACAAATTTAATAGTTTATCAAATACTAAATTGTAAATGTCTTTTTATTTTACAGACGAATCCAGTACAAAAAGAAAATTCCAAAGAGGTATATTGACGTCAAATTTGCTATTTAAAACTTTTTTTCGGAAATAGAAAAAACTTTTTTTAAAGCATCCGTAACCGTATAACTTAAAAGCCGCTCTTTTCCGCATTAAAATTTGGGCTTTGCATGTGCTAGGACTTTTTAAGACACAAGGAAACCTCTGATATATGGAACATTCTTGAAAACCTCTCTTTTACTACTCTAGAGTAAATAGCATTGTGTACAGACGTGATCCAGTTGACCATACCTGTGACAAAAGTTGGATGTGCTTTGCTACTCTTGTATAATGCACCCAAGCTCCAGATATCTGGATCTGTATCTCTCTATAATTAGTTTGTTTTCGTATTAATTGCATAGTCATGTAGTTGCGGATGTGCTTCGCTTTCAAAAGCCTTTCTGTTCTCTTCAGTTCGGATCATGTGTGATTCATTTTCATTACACTCAGTCCTCATTCTAGCACAATTTTTCTCTTGTCTCCGTGAGACAGTCCATAAATTGAGGATTTCAAGTATTAAGACTCCGACACCATTTGCTACTTTACTTAGGCTGCTGGTGAATGAATTTCCATATTTGACTTATAAACAATTTTTAAATTTCGTCTCATATAAGCTGGTTCAATATAGCTTCTTGCAATAGCTTCTGCACTTACCTATTTGCTAACGAATAATTTTTACATTATTTGCTATAGTTCTTCAACTTTGTTAAGAACAATCCTGATTGCCACGCCGATTTTTGCAAGCCTTTTTTTTATTTCATTCCCTTAGTTAATTTACTATTATTCCGAGTACTTCAATCCCCACTATCACTCATATTTGGGAAGCATTCGACGATCAACTTTAATTTACATTAACACTATTATTAATAATATAAACATGTATTTTATTACAAACTAATAATATTTTATTATTTTAGGTTTCATCTGGAATAGAATCAAACCTTTCAAATGTCGGCAGCATCGTGGACGAAGATTTTAAAGTAAATAATGAACCACCTATTTTTAATCGAATTTAAGACATTAAGTTTCAATTCTAATATTTTTTAGGACTTCGTTATTATTTTAAGGGACAATAAACGAGGAGCAGTTCGCAGATCAATAGATTGGAAAAAATTGAAAAACAAGCTGACTGATCTCATTGATAAGGCAAAATTAAAATGGGCTGATTTGAAGGAAAAGTGGACAGCCATTAAAAAAAAGGCTATGGAGATTATTGACCAGGCTGAGAAGACATTTGATGCCATAAAAGTTAATAGCGAGCAGGCCATCAAAGAATTAAAGAATATCTACGAAACTGTCCAAAAGAGAATTGAAACTCTGTCCAAAAAGGGCGCCGAAGCTTATGAAGAAGTTAAAGCACTTATTGAAGAAGTAAAAAAGGCAGTAGAATTTACAAAAAAAAAGTGGGCTGATTTGAATAATGTAGGATAATAGTAGATATTTTGTAAAACTTGCAAAATAAATTAAAATGAAACTGAAACAATCAAGCATTAGTACCTTTTTTACTCCAAAACCTAATTTAAATACATAAAAAACCTGTTAAACAACCATTAACATAAGCAAAATTATTTGAAATGTTAAAGTTAAAGTAAAGTAGTTAAAGAAAATCTTTAACAAATTTTTTATAAATGCGTTGTTTATATTATTTCGTATTCTTAAAAAATAACGATACAAATGCAAAAATATAAGAAATCACTTATTTTTCAAGTTCAGCTGTTAAGAATGATAGTATTTTTTTTTAATTGATACATTTTTATCCATTACTAAAAATGATAAGACACGGTTTGTGCGATTCTCTCTTAAAAATATTATGTCAGATGGTTGCGAAGCATTTAAAGAAGCAATTTATCTGATATAGTGGGTAAATATTGGGTGGAATGGCGCCAAAATTCAAAACTTTTTCATTTGAATTTCATATTTCAATTTGAATAATTAAAGAAAATTTATGTTCGCTTAAATTAATTAATTAAATAGTCATAAAGTCATTAACTGTTATAATTATTTTAAAGTTTATGTTAAATAATTATACATAATTCAATTCCGCTATGATTAATTTGTAATGCCAAATAAAAAATTGGAAAACATAATCTGTTATTTAGAGAGAATATAAAAGCAATACCCTCATGAAATTATTCGTTAATACTATTTCAGTATTTTTCTTAATTTTATTATAAAGGTATGAGGATAATGAGTTTTCTTGGTTCCTGCTTATCGCGATCTCCATTAAGGGGCTACCTTATACTGACATTACAGTATTTCGTTTCAGTCAATACATTTTAAGACTAACAATTAATTTGGACCAGGCGCACATTCTCTACTCTTTAAAGAATGTGTCTCTGCATTAATAATCATGTTATTTAAAAAATTGAATTAACAAAACGAAAATCTGCAATTGTCAGTAATAAGGGTCTGCGTATAAGGTATAGAAATACAGAATATTTACATTTCTATAAATATATCTTGAAAATTAAAGAATTATTTTTTCTGATTTTTTTGGGCCATATCTCTACCCTTGAAATTTTTTTATTGTAGTGCAATGTCTCTTATACTTACATCAGAGATAATCTTTTCGAATTAATGTGTTCAATGAAACGAATGCGGAGAGCGAAATTAAAAAATATTCTCTCAAAATGCAGATACCTGAGATGTAAATGCATAATTAAAGCGTACAGTCTTATGATCTAATTATGCATTCATATCTCATTTATCTGCAATTTAGGAGTACAATTTTAAAAATATTAACGGACTGCAAAATAAGTAAACATTACGTCCAACGAGATTAAACAACGTATGTTTATTATTGGTTCAAATGTAGTATCCCACTATATCACTTTTTAGTATATATACTTCAGAGTTTTAAAGATTTCTCATACTTCGGTTTGTCTTTTTTCAAAGACAATCAAAGATAGTCATGTTTTCGAAAACTTTATTGTTTGTGCTTGCTGGGATAGCAATCGCATTGGTAAGTAAAACTTCATAGTTTGTTGTCTATTTTTATAAAATTGGCACCTCATTATTTAGAATCACGTAATATTGAAATTGAATAAGTTTTAAAGTAACTTAAGTAACTTGTTTCACGTATTTGTGCACATTTTATTTATTTAATTTATAAAAGAAATAGAAAAACTAATGTAATAACTAATTATTTTTAGGCGAATCCAGTGCAACGAGCCAATGAAGATTCGGTCATCTTAAATGATGATAATACTTTGACGGAAGGTAGTGAGACACAAATAACACCAGAAGAGGAGGTAGATGAAAATGTTGCTGAAGTAGAAACCCCAAAATCCGAAGAGAAGCAAGAAGAAACAGTAACTGAGGGAACAGTGGAAACTCAGGAAGCAGAGGAAGAACAGGAAAATGCTGCTGAAGTAGAAGCCCCAAAATCCGAAGAGAAACAAGAAGAAACAGTAACTGAGGGAGCACTGGAAACTCAGGAAGCAGAGAAAGAACAGGAAAGTGTTCCTGAAGTAGAAGCCCCAAAATCCGAAGAGAATCAAGAAGAAACAGTAACTGAGGGAACAGTGGAAACTCAAGAAGCAGAGAAGGAACAGGAAAATGTTCCTGAAGTAGAAGCCCCAAAATCCGAAGAGAATCAAGAAGAAACAGTAACTGAGGGAGCACCGGAAAGTCCGGAAGCAGAGAAAGAACAGGAAAGTGTTCCTGAAGTTGAGGCCCCAAAATCAGAAGAGAAAGAAGAGAACAATGAAAAGAGTTCAGAAGAGGATTCTGAAAGTCAATCTGATGAGACCAATGAGATTTCAGAAGAGGATTCTGAAAGTCAATCTGATGAGACCAATGAGATTTCGGAAGAAGATTCAGAATCGCAATCAGATGAGGAAATAAATAACGTAAGTATTCAAAATTTAAATTGAATTTTAATAAAATTTTATTTACTAGTCAAAAATTGTATGTATTGATTTTTTTTTGAAGTGGGAAGATAACTGGGCGAAGAAATGGGCGGAATGGAACGAAAAGTGGAAGAAAATTACAGAAGAAGCAAAAAATAAGTGGGATAAAATTATAAAAAATAAGAACAAGCCTCCCAAATGGAACAATTGGGGATCCAAATCGCCTCAGTGGAACAACTGGAACCAAGCAAACCAATGGAACAAATGGAGTAGATGGACTCGTTAAATAAAATAAATTGTGTTTCAAAATGTTGCATAAACATTTCTTGAAAAATATTTTAAAATTGTTGAATAATATATGTTTAAATATGTTTAAATAAATTGATTGTTAACATAACGTTCCAAAAATAGATTTTTATCCTTCAAACGAAAAAATTATTGCAATCTCCAAGTTACCATGAATTACTGACAAATAAGTACATCTATTAGCATTGTACTTATGCTTCCAATAGTGACCACTGATTATTCATATTAATTTCATGCATGCATTTTGTAATTTTATTTTCGTGCAATCTTATATTGCAATCTTCAAGTTTTTTTTCATCAAACCTCGATTCAAGCTTGCAAAGTGGCGATCTTTTCTCTTTTTCGCTCTTGATGTGACGTCAATTATTTGCGAATGTAATCGATCGGAAACTCGTCATCTGGGCATCCTGACACGAAATTAATCTCGATCTCGATATTGAATGCACGAAACTGAAAGGCACACCTCAATTTTCATCTAATAAAATAATAGGTGAAAACTTACTTTATATGTGCAAAAGAGACGAACATCTCGAAAAATATTACCAATAGTATTTCATTTTGTTCATTATACAAAGTTTAAAATGCACGAAGGACGCGCGCCCAATCTTCTAGTGTTCTAAAGTTTTTACACTATTCACTCGTAATGTAAATGACATACTTATAATGATTCCTATAATAAAAAAAAAGAAATTGTTCTGTAGTCGATTTACATGAATATCCCATTAAGATTATAATTACAATAATTAAATAAAGTGCTACAGCTAACGAAGTAGAAGAATATTGTGAAACATTTCAAATATGTTAGAGTCGATAGTGATGAAACGAACAACGTAATATAAATTGAAAAAGAGAAGTGCGCTAAAGTGAAAAAAATCGGATCAGGCAAGTATATCGTAACTTAGAAAAATTTTGTCTGGAATAAAAAATATTGCGCAAATTAGTTTCTAGTATCTAAGTCAATTTTGTGTGCACAGTCGGTGGAAGTGCGTTCTAAAAAATGATAAAAGACGAACAATTCATATGGGTATTAAAATAGTGAATACATTTTAAATTATAAAGATAAAATCGTAAAGAAATGTAAATAGTAGTTGAAGAAGTAGTCAATGCGTTCGAAGAACCACAAAATTAAAATTATCTAATAAGACTAATATTGAATATCAATATCTAATAAGACAATTTTCGTATATATAAGAGATGTAGACTGTCAATCGTTCAGTTCGACTACATTTTCAACCATGATTGCAAAAACTTTATTCCTCGTCCTTCTGGGGACTGCGTTGGTTCTGGTAAGATTTTTTTTTTATTCTTACTTATTTTAGTAAGATTTTATATTCATAAAATATTATTTCTCTTTATAGTCCAACCCAATCCCAGAAGCTGGTAACAATGAAGTTTCGGTAAGTTTTTTCTTACTTTATTAATGTTTATTTAATTGGGTGATAAGTTTTTGAAAAATAACTAGCAATTGATTAGAAGTAATAAAGAATCATACTTACATGAAAATACAATCTAATACCATTGTTGACATTTTTTTTATATAATTTTTATAATCAAATTTCTTTTAATAGGCTCCTGCTGTAGCTGAGCAAAAGGTTGAAAATGTAGTTGCCGATGATGACGAGGTAATATAAAATTATACTATAGATTGATTCAATAAAAAATTTCTGCAGTAACATAAACCTTAATTAGATATATTAAATAGATTTACCTTCGATTGCATACCATAATTTAAATGGATGGTGCAATTTCGAAGACAATTATAGTTCAGATTATTAATATTAATTATTAACATTACTATTAATTAATAGTAATAATTATCATTTTATTAATTTTCTCATAATCATCTATATTTATATATTTGTAATTTTTTGTAGGTCGAAATTGAACTCCCTGACTTCGACGATAACGATGAGGATGAACAAGTTACAACCACGGTAGCTCCTCATGAAAGCAAGATCGAAAAATTCAAGCACAAGGTCATAAACTGGTTCAACAAGAACAAGGACAAGTTCAAGGGTCTTAAACAAAAGGGTACGGAAGCATTCAAGAAACTAAAGAGCCAGTTCAAAACTGCCAAAGAAGAGACTCTGAAACTAGTCGATCAAATTAGCACAACCTACCAAGAAGCCAAGAAAGCCGGAAAGCAGGCTATTGAAGATTTCAAGAAACTTTACAGTGAGTTGCAGACCACCTGGGCTTCTCTGAAAAAGACCGGCAAAGAGGCTTATGCCGAAATCATCTCTGTAGTCCAATACTCTAAACAGCAATTCAAGGAGATCAAGGGCACCTTTTCCAAGTCTAAGTGAATTGTTAAATTGCAATTTTTAACACAAGTACCTTATAGTGTATGACATACCAGTAACGTTAAATAAAGAGACATATTTTAAATAAATAATGACTGTACGTTTTTGAAATAATATAAACTTTTCCATATAAAAAGTAATTTACTATTGAAAACAACTGATTTAAAGTAAACGATGTCGGTAAATTTACAGGAATTTTACAGAAACACATAATAAATCTATCAAATACGATTACGAGTATAAGTATGAGTTTGTCTATGAATAGATTCTTTAAAATTTTTAAATATAAAATTTCGTTCATTAAAAAAAAATATTTATGTAATTGAAAAGTGTTTAAAAAATATCAATTTTTATGACAAACGGAATACAGAAAAACACTGACTGATAACAACGTTGTTTAAAATTGACCTTCTATAAATCGATGTTTTGGGTATTACCTTCAAGGGAAAAAAACGGAAATTGTGTACACAAGATTCACACAGTTTTATGTGTACCATTCACGATAAAGCGATTTCTATTGAGTTAACTTATTCTACAGAGTGTGATTTTACTTACAATTAGACCTATTATAGTCAAATTTGGCCGGAATAAAATAGGAAAAAATAGAAAAATTTGACCACTGTTTAACATATTTCTCTCACAGACCCAAGGTATATTAAGTTCATAACGTTAAACTACAAATTAATAAAGCTATAATAATAGTTTCACAAACGTTTAAAGTTATATTTAATTGTGTTTAATTTAAAGGTGCCAGTTTACAAATATTACAAAAGAATTTTTAAACATATTTTTAAAAATGTTTAAACATTATTTTGAAAGCAATTTCAATTAATATTTATTTTGCTAGATGTATTTTTTACAGAAATTAACTAATTAAGAATCTCCTATTTAAACTTACATAAATCATGGAATGAAATTTCTTGAATTTATGTTTATATAACTTTTGTGTCCTCTTTCTATAAAGAGCGATTGATTGTGCATAATTATTTGTAATATTTAGTTTATTACATCATCTAATGGCTTTAAGATTATTATTAATGGTAGTTTATTGAATTTCATTATCTCATTCAAAGGAAGATGTTTTCAGTAGAAGAAATTGATAATCCTTTAAAAATATTAAAATAAATAAATAAATATTCTCGCATTCTTAAGTTTTAAATAACTACTTTTTGAATATTATCTTTTGATTAGAGTTTTTTTGAACTAATTATTCAGTAAAAAGAAATGCTACTTGAAAATTTATTGCTCAAAACTAATTGGTTCATCGTAGCGCAGCACTAAAATAAGAAGATAAATGTCATTAAAAGCTTTGACATAGATTTGTGAATTCAACTAATAATAATTATTTAAAAAAATTGTGTACCTTTATACTCACATTCAGGATGATTTTCAATGTTTGCAGATGAATAGTCAAATTGCTGGCTGCTGACTGTTTGAGGAGATACTTTCACTAAATTTATATTATTTGTATTACAATTTTTTAAACATATTTCTTTGAGAATATTTCTTGATTCAACACATTTTTCTTTTTTTAATGGCTCATCAATAATTTCTGCATCTTTTGTGGCTAACAAATTCAAAGCTGCGTACACATCATTAGGTACTGTATGTATTTTATCAGAGCTTAAATATTTCTGTTCTAAATGTTTCTTTATACAATCTTTAGTGATTTTCAGTTGAATTTCCGCACTCTCCAACTGATTAAAAAGATTGACACAATTCTGACATATATAATCATCTTCGGAAACAATAACTAAACACCTGAAATAATAAACTTTTTTGTTTATATTTACTCATTAAAACAATAGTCATAAAATGCTTGAAAAGCGTTTACTTTTTTCCAGCTAGTTTTCCAAGTTTATGTGCAATCAAATTTTTAGATTTAAATGTCATTGTTTTAGCTAATGAATAAAATGCACGTGATATTACTTTATCACAGATAAAGCAGCGATCATCTTCAGTAAGATCAACATAATCTGTAATTTGATAATTATTAGCATCCTTTTTACATGGAAATTGACTATTCACCAAAACTTTTTGATTGCTTTCATTAGAGACAGATGAGAAGATTTGTGATTTAGAAGAATCTAAATTAATCATTGTTGCCCTAAAAGAAAAGTAATTAATTATTAAGTGTTAATGTACAACTTTAAAAGAAATGAACTATAGGTTATCTAGAATTCGATAAAACTATTTTAATTAACAATTTTTTAACATCATGGTAATGGTAACAAAAAGTTTAATGCATTCAGTATCACCATATTTGCAGAATCCTTTTTAAAATTTGAAAGGTACTTAATTGTTAATTAGATGCTTTTTTTTTATAATCATTCAAGTTCATTTCATGTAAAGTATTAATTCGTTTGTTTTCCACAAAGATGCTTCAAGACGGTAAAAAGCATAAGTTATACGTACATACATACAATGATTAGCTATTACTATTAACAACAAATGAAACCCTTAAAAGTTAAACTACATTTATTTCTATATTCTATAAAATAATCGTTATTACTTACCTTTTCGTGCAGTTCCAGCTATAGATAATATTCCACAAAAATTGAATTTCCCTGAATGCTACCGGTGCACGCTTCCACGCTTGTTTTGACGCGGACTACTGATTCTCGTCTGCCGCCGTCTGCGCGAGATGCTCGTTGCGCATCCAATCAAATCAGTTCTCCCTCGCTTGTGGGATCGCACGAGATCACGATGATTTCACGCCGATGACTGATATTTCGAAAATCACTCCTCTTTGTAAATACGTCGTGAAAGCGCGTGAAAATGAGCTCAAATGACAGCTTTCAATTGGAGGTGTGGAAAGGGGACTGGGGTCTTCCGTCAGTCAGCGTTGACTGTTTGAAAATTCTGGTGAGTCTGTCAGACTTGGAGGTTAGGTCTGCTTATTGATTTCGATAGTTTTTATTAACTTATTTCAATGGGATTGAATGAAAACTTTGCCGTTGACGAGTAAATAAACATTTACGAGTTTTTATTTACTCGATCAATTTGAACATCAAATTTTACTCTTCTTATTTAATGATGTAGTGATAGGGTATTTTTTACGTTTCAGGCTTATGCTAAATTTAGCAATATTCCATTAAATATTAAAGTGACGAATAACCCATTTAAATCTCCAAATAGTCAATTGCCTGTATTAAGATATGATGGCAAAACGTATTGTACGGTAGAAAGAATACTCGATGTTTTTCGTCAGGAAAAGTTCACTCCTGATAATGAGATTACCCGTCTGCAAAATGCAGAAGTTGCTGCATTCACTACAGTTCTTGAAGAAGGATTACATCCTGCAATGCAATATTTATGGTAAGTGGGTTTGCAGATTAACTAAACATTTAAAAATATAATATCTTAGCTTTTTCCTTTTATTTTAGGTGGATAGATTTGCACAATTTAAATCAAATTATAAGGCCTTGGTATTGTAAAGCATTGCCATTCCCATTAAATTTTTATTATCCTGGACAATATGAAAAACAAGCAAGATTTATGATGGAAGCATTGTATCCAACAAAAGAGGATAAAGCTATTGAAGTATCAGTAAGTATTTTTCATTATCAATTGATTTTAATATATCTGGTCAATAGCCTGTATTTAAAAAATCTTCCAAAAGCAGTTTCTATTTAAAAGATTGTTCTTGATTACATTTAAAAAAATTCTCATTAAAAAGTTGAATTTAAAATTGACTAGTGATTTACTGCAAAGTTGCATAAATCAAAAGGAAAAAATAAAAGGGTGATGTTATTTATAGAACTACTTCCATTATTTTGATTAAGGAAACAATTCTATTTGGAGGACTATTTTTATAGGACATTGAACAGAAGATATAACATGTAATTTATTATTAATATGACTTACTTACTTATATATTTTTTATCTATTTAGGTTTACTCAAAAGCCCAAAAATGTATAACTTCTTTATCGATAAAACTTGGTGAAGCTAATTACTTTTTTGGTTCAGTCCCAACTACATTTGATGCTCTAGTTTTTGCATATCTTGCACCACTGCTGAAAATACCACTGCCAAATTGTGCTTTACAAAATCATTTGAAAACTTGTGAAAATTTAGTGAAATTTGTAATTAGAATATTAGAGAAGTACTTTGAAGATGATTATAAAGAATATGAAAATTTTAAGACAAAAGAGCAAGAAGAAAAGACAAAATCGAATGCAGAACATGAATTTCCAAATAAAAGAAGAAACCAAATTTTTGCTGGAATTTTTGCAGCAGCTGCAATGCTGGGTTATGCACTATCCACTGGTATTGTACAGGTAATTCTAATCAAAATATTTTTTATTCTATGATGCTGGTACAATATATAGTTAATTTAATATTAAGTTAGTTAAATTTGAAAAAATTCAAACATTTGAACAAAATTATATTTTCTTGTATTATGGATTATTGGTACATTAACAATGATCTACTCTGCTCTTTGTGAGTTGAAACTTTATTTAAAGTAACTAAAGCTATTAGAATATAAACAGTAAATCGGAAATACTAAATATTTCCGATTTTTTTCGCGATTACAATGAAGTCTTAAAACAATAGTTTATAATTGTAGGTAATAATGTATTTAATAACGAGCAGGAAATTTCTTAGCCTTCAAAAAGGAGAAAGGAAACGTAAGTATGCAGTAATCTTGCTAAATACATGATTTATTTAATCTTTTTTTGATTTCATGTGCATACTAAAATGTGAAAAGCTTTGAGAGTAACAAATTTATATAATCCCTTATTAAAAAATGAAAAGGAACAAATGATAAGAGTGTCATTAGTTTTGTATTAGTTACATAAAAATGTGTTTTTAAAACAAGAAATCCTTCAAATTGCAATAAAATCGTAATAAATAATTCTAGATTAGTATCTTGAATATTACTAATGTTTTTAAATTTGTTTGTTTCAGGTCCCAGATGAGGAATACGAATGGAGAAGTGATTCTGCAGGCCTGAATTATACATATGAAGACGACGAGGATGATGACGAATAGCATATTCCATGATGCACAAGATTTATTTTATCAAATTCCGAATAAAAAGTGTTCACAAAAAACGATTACTTGTTGCTTTGTTCAAACATTTATTATAGAGACTTTTATGGATTAAAAGAGCAGATTTTATGTACATATGCGATTGGAATGATTTCACAATGTTAAAATAGATATTTCTTAGTACATATAAAAAAAAAAAGCAATAAATTATTTGTTCATTTAGTCATGACCACGTTCTGTTCGATCTCTGATACTCTTTGGTCTATACCTTGCAATAGCACCTACCATCGCAGACTGTATTTCTTCGCAAAAGCTATCAAAATTATGAACAGTTGTTCCACCTAAAATAATTTTTGTTCCTGGATTTTGCTTGTTCAAATTATAAACAGCTAAACTTTCTTCATAAGTGGTTCCACCAATCATAAAAATTATGATATCTTGAGGTCTATAAGAGAAAATATATAAATAATTAGTTTTAGTATAGTTATAAGGCTAAGATGTATTATAGAAGTGATCTCACTTTTTTGTTAATACTGTATTTCCAAGATAAGGAAATGTTTGCGTGTTCAGCTTGCTTTTTAATAGATCTTCTATTGTTTCAACTAATAAAGGAGTATGTTGTGTATAAATATTGTCAACACCATTTAATCCCTTAAATAACTTTTTCGTTATCTTTGCAACTGCTTCTCGATCAAATAAATTAATTTGTTTTGTTGAAATTCCACTATAGTCTAGTATGCTATATACAAGCTGAAAACAAAAATTAAAAAATTGTTAAATTTAACATGCAAATTAAAATATATTTTGTAAAAGAGTTTATTACCTTTGTATACTTTTCAGGGACATTTCTTTTCTTTAACATTGAACATAAACCTGCTATGTCATTATTAGTGTGTTTTGCATAATGTAATGCATACAACATTACTAAACGGGTTGCATCTACATCACGCACTCTACTGTCATTGATAAGTTTCTTTATTTTTTGAAGCTGTAATTATTTAAAATTATGAATTAAAAATCTTTGAAGTATTCACAAAATATGTTTGTTGAGTATATTTTGTCATTACTTGTGTGGAATGTTCACTTTGACAGCTGAGTTCTTGCTCTAGTTCTGATACTTCTAATAAATTGTATGTTCCCACTAGATTAGAAAGTTCACCAACAACTGTTACATGTTTTGCAACTGTACCAGACATTTTCTTGAATAAGGGATACGTTTCAACAAAATTTTTCATGTCAGCAATACTTTCAACCTTTTGATGTTTCTTAGCTTTCTTTTGAAATTCTTCCATCAAATCTTTAATTACTTGTCCAATTTCTCCAAAATTTAGATATTGATTCTGAAAAAAAAAGTATATTTTAATTTTTATATTTGCATTCTCTTTTACAACAATTAAAAAAAGAAACTTACATTAGCATAAAATTCGTCATGCTGGGCACTAAGTACAACTTCCTTCAACTCTTTTGAAATTCCTTTGACATTAGACAAATCTACTCTATTGTTATTAATTGTAAGTAATTCATGCACCATTGCTTGATAAGTCCATTGGTTCAACAGTGGCGTAACTGGATCATCTCTTCTGTCAAGTATCAACAAAATTGGATTTGACTCTTGTCTAAATTCAAAAGAGTTAGATTCTTGAGTTAGAACATAACGAATTTTTTCAGCTAAATGTTTACACATATCTGAACTGCTTTGAAAACGAATAAGAGGACACTTTTTTAATGACAATAATACAGCTGTTATTCCTTGTACAGTTCTTTGTAAATGTTGAGGCTCCCAATTAAGACCTACAAAAAGAATAAAATCATTAGCCTTGAAAAGTTTCTACCTTATATCAGCATAGTAATCAATATGTAGATTAATTAAATGATAAAAAAATCACATCTTGAGAGAAAAATGAAAAATGATTGTTGTGTTTATTAATGTTAAAAAAACTTTACCTCTAGCACATGTACTAATTCCAAGTGAAAATAAATGTGGACTTATGGCTAAATAATCTGCATAAAATTCGTGAACCTCCCGAACAACTTCTTGTTCGTCATTTTCAGCTAGTAATTTAATGTCTGTCTTTGGTATAATATTACTAAAATCTAAAACAGATACAGAAAGAAGTAAAATAATTCTATATAAAAGGTAATTGTACAAAATGAATAAACTTACAAATATAATACACTCCATACTTTGGATATCTAAGCTCCTCACATAAAAGTCTAACATTTTCTTCAGTCGGTCTTACAAAAACAATACATTTTAAATGCTTTAAACCTTCATTACGTACTGCAGCATCAATGCGGTCGAACAAAAAAACTTCTTTCATTAATATTTCTGATTGACTGTAAACTAAACTGATGATACTAGTCTGAAAAGTAAAAATCATGAGATTCATTTTTTACTGGCATAGTGTGCATTATTTTTTTATTTGGTTCACTGCGGTTAGAGGTGTTATTTTTACATTAAAAAAAGGAGGTCTTTTCAAGCACGTTTTCCAGATAATCACATACTGATCTATCATGTAAATGTGAAAATTAATGTAATGCCTACCGTTTGTTTATCCATTAAAAGTACTTTCATTCCTGGACCACTCTCTTCTGTCATTTTCGTCACATAATGTTTCATTGCCGTTATCACGTTCATTTTGATCAATAAATATATAAAAACTACTCACAAATCACAAATATATTTACAATAAATTTATCAAAAGGTGCACTTCAGCTAATCATGACAGCAAGTACAAAAATTATCTTTCGGGTGTTTTGATGTCAAATGATGAATAAGTCACCTCTTCTTCTTGCTTACACACTAACACTGTGCATTTTACAACACATCTGTTCCATGTTGACTGTACTTGCCATGTATCAATCTCAATGCTCAAATATATAACTATAGCTATTTTAAGGTTATTCTATATTACAGATATCGTCAATATCGATTGAGAAGTGTGACGTCTTCTTACAAGCGCGATATTTAAATATATATCTGGACATACATTTCATTTAAGAATGTATAGACCCAGAAATAAATATTAAATTGGTCACTCGAAATGCAACTTCCTTGAACTTGGAAATTCCCGTAAAGAACAATAAATAAATCTTTTTTTTCTTCGAGGGCGATGTCCATAAAGCGGATAAGTAATACCCTGTACCATTACTGTATTGACAATTGTCATTGTGGATCTTTGACGTCGCTGCCTCGTAACAACGAATATAGACGCTTATAGCGTCTATATTCGTTGCTCGTAATAAGCTTGTTTTGGTTTTAGGTTAAGATCTGCTTTAACCAAAACGTTGTGCTCAACAACAAATTTGTTAAAAAGAACATTATTTGTTTAAAAAAGAAAGAATCAATATTTTTTGGTACGTACATTTGAAAATTTCACATTTTTTTCAATAAATGTACTAAAATGAAAAGTTATATTAAAGTTTAGATAAATTTTTTAGATACAATGGATTTGGATTTTAAAGAGCTGTCCAGCGATGAAAACATTGTTTCTCGCCTGACACAGTTTACCAAGGCAGTTGATCAAATTCAAGAAGTATTGAAGTTTGCTGAAAATCCAGAAATGTATGATCAACTTTCAAATGAGAACAAAATCAAATACAACCTCCTTATGTCTTTTAGTCTCAACAGCTTGTTTTGGATGTATTTAAGAGCAGAAGGTAATTATTGCATTTTTTTTTAAATTTAAAAAGAACTAACAATGATGAATAAATGTGTTGATATGTTAAGGAGTTGACCCAACAAAACATCAGATTAAAGCAGAAAATGAGCGTCTGAAGCAATCAATGGCAAGAGCTAAACAAATTCATGATCGAAATACTATAAGGCCAAGATTAAATAAGGATGCAGCTCAGAGATTTATTAGAAGTGGTTTATGGGTTCCTGTTCCAAGGGCTGATGATAGTATAAATCAAGAAGCCACTCCAGAAATCGATGAAAACTGGGATGGATAATTTAACAATGCATATGGAATATTAGTTATTTTAACAACATTCTGGATAAAATATAATAGTTAAATTCAATTAAATTATAAAATATTCAGTAAGAAAGATACAGCTCAATGCTATTCAATTAACAGATCAGCTTATTGACTTCTTGTCAGAAAGTTTTGGGCTTGCTGTTTTCTGCTTTGGAGACATTTAAGACTGTACTAGCGGTTGCAAATTTATAAATGCAATGCACATGTATATGTTAACATTAACTATAATATTAATACTTTAGTTATACTTTTTTTTATTAGAAAAACAATTTACCATTGATGTAAAAAATAACTACAACATTTTTATATTAATAAAAAGAAATATTTTGCAAGCATTTTATTTATAATTTATTTAAAATTGAAATATATTCTAACAAATTTAAAATGCAGATACATTTGCGGCAGATGTATCCACAATGATCAAACATTTATTTATTGTTAAATTATTAAAAAATTATTAAAAATAAAATTTTCTTTTGAAATAAGCAAAGTTTTGTCTGAAAGTTTGAATTTCATTGCAGATGCAGAATTAAAAAATTTTAATTTTTATTTGCTAGTAAATTTCTATCCGAAATTATTACTTAAATTCAGCTGGAGAAAATACAATTTCTAAAAATATAGACTTATTTTTAAGCTTTCTTGTGAAATTCAAATGAGAGGATCGAAGGAATGTGGCGCTGAAGTCGAAATGTTATCGCGTGACGCGTGCTTGTTGTGGTAGGAAAATTACTGGGCAGTTGAGGTCGTGTTCCTTTGGATGGAAGATGAAACCCTGGCCGTGGGACGCCAAACCATTTTCGACTACTATCTAACGCTCTCTAAGTAGATCCCTTTTTCATGTAAAATTTTCAGCAGGCATCGCAATTTATCTGTAAGTAATCATTTTTATTTATTATGATTTATATTATTTCACTTTCTGATACGTTGTAAAAACGAATTAGAGGTTAGGCATGTTGTTGTATTTTTGAAGGAATGATATATATCTTTTCTTTAAAATTGCGCAAAAGCACGCAATTATGTACAAATACTGATAATTTGTATTGTAGAATAAGAAAATAATTTAATTTGTTTTTACAAAATCAAGATTTTATTTATTGAAATTAAAATCTATCAAGTTTTTATATATTGATTGATTGTGATAATTTAATTGATATACATACATATATATATATGTATAAATCCTTTAGGTTTTTAGCAAGATGTTGCTTAGCCGATGCACACGTTCATTATTGCTTAAGCGAGAAGTTGCAAACTTCAAATTTTTACCTGCTATAAGCCATTTCAATTCATTGTCACATAATGAGGACAATAAGCCTGCAGTTTATGTTTACCAAACTCATCAGCGACGAAATTTCAAGGATTTCGGACATAAAAGAGATAGAGTACCAACACATACAGCATATTTTTCTACTGCTTTCTTTTTTGTTATAGTAGGAAGCTTAATTAATTGGCATTCGTAAGTAATAATACAATAAGTATGATATATAACATAAAATCTTTACTTTCACTGCAAACAAATTTTCAAAATTTTCAGAATTAGAAGCTATATTTTCCCAACTATAGAAGCTGCTGAAAAAATTCAAGAAAATGACAGTGAAGAAGACGGCGTGGATGAGACGGATGAAGATAAACAGAAAAAGAAGAAAAGCAAAAAGGAAAAGATTGGATTTCGAGATAGGAAGGTTAAAGATATGCATGTTATATAGTAGATGTAATTTTAATGCTTTATGTTATATTAAATAACTTTTTAGAATTGTTTAGTTATTTTAAAAATGAAAGAAAATTTAAATTTTGATACAAAGAATTGATTATAATAATTACAATAAAATCTATTGGTGCTTCTATTGAAATTTTTAAAAGTAAATTTAAATACTATTTAATATACTTTCTAGAATAGTAGTTTTAACAAAGCTCTTGGAGCATTTTTACAGATAATAGAGTATGAAAATCGGATGCGTGCATACTCAACGCCAGATAAAATTTTTCGTTATTTTGCTACTATAAAAGTGATTAGATCGGATGTTACAGAGACATACATGACACCTGATGATTTTTTAAGGGCTATAACGCCAGGCATGAAACAGCCAGATGGTAAAGTTTGTTTACCACTATACTCTTATGTGCTTAATGAGAAATTGCACTGTGAATAACTTGGATCTTTGCGCTGTTATTGATAACAATGGTGATCGTGGGTTGTCTTCAGTTTACTTTCATTAAGTTTTTATTACTTTCTCTACTTTTCAATTCTGTTCTTATTCTAATTTTACTTCTACTTTAAACTAACAAGTGAAGAGAATAAACTAGACTGAAATTGTTCACTTAAATATTATATATCATTATTAATATAGTAAGAAAAAATATGTTATTTTTTAATAATGGAACAAATTTTAGTCTAGTTCTCTGTTTTTTTACTTTGATTTTTTTTATTTTTCTTTATTTTGCATCATATTGTAAACATTGATTTGATTTACTTATTAAACTGAACTTTACTATTAAATTATTAAGTCAAAAAATAATTTAATAGCAAAGGCAGCGTTGATTTAAGTTATTGAGTTGTATATGAAGACTACCCCTACTTACTACAGGCTTGTTGCAAAATTTCAAACTTTACCTAATGGAGAGATAATGTATTTTTCACCACACGAATTTTGCCGCTTTGGTTACGGGTCATTTATTTTTGGGAGAATTGTATTTTTTGTTCAAAATTTAACTTCCCTTTTAACACTAAATTTGAAATTATATAAGTAAATATTAATATGCAGATAGTTGAATATGAGAACCGCATCAGACAATTTTCAACACCTGACAAAGTGTTTAGATATTTTGCAACACTTGAGGTCGTAAATCCGAACAATGGCACGCACGAGGTGTTGATGACTCCCGATGATTTTTTAAGGTCACTGACACCCGGTGTCTTACAGCCTGAGGGTAATTTTTCAAGTATTAATTAGTTATTTTTTGGTGGTGATTTTTGGTAGTAACTATATTTCAGTTAGTTGTGTATTTTTACTCGGAGAATTTAAAAAAAATTTCAAACAATGAAAGAATTGTTCATTATTCTTTGCATGAAACAGCATGTTAATTTTGATTTGTTTTGAATTTTTCAAATTCAAATGCCTCTTCTGATGCTAATTACTGCTTCTGTATGAAATTCAATTAGGTAGTATATATAGGTGCATGAATTATTTCGCAACTTCATTAACTTAAATTGATAAGGTATTTAACTTCAAAAGTGTAAGGATATTTTCGTCTTCTTAATCTGTTTATTCACATTTATTTCAATTTCTCTCTACTAGGATACTGAATTTAATCAAAAATATTACAGGTTTAGGACTAGATAAATACAAGCGGTATGACCCAAAGGTAAATATTTACATATAAAGTAATAAGTAAACTACATTGTCCTTACACAATTTTTCATTTTTAGACTGTTCAAACGAAATTGGAATTGGAATTAAATGAAAATAGCATCTTTTATAAGCTCGGCAGCTATGGACTTATTACATTTTCAGATTACATATTTTTACTTACTGTGTTATCGAGTAATTTAAATTATTTTTTATTTTACTGACTTTATTTTAAAAAAGAAATAGAATTTAAGAGATTAATATATTTTTATCATTTCAGCATCTCGGCGGCATTTTGAAATAGCATTCAGAATGTTTGACGTTAACGGCGACGGGGACGTAGATTACGAAGAATTTAACAAAGTTTCTAATTTGATTCGCCAGCAAAGTAGCATTGGCAATCGTCACCGAGATCACGCTAATACCGGAAATACGTTTAAGGTAGTACTTTAAAGTGAACAAATGGTTTTCTCAACTTAACAGTTTTTTAGAAAAATATATTTTGCAGGGTGTTAATTCAGCTTTGATGACTTATTTCTTTGGACCCGACTTAAAGCAAAAAATGAAAATAGAAAAATTTTTGGAATTCCAGCAATTGCTGCAAAAGGAAATCTTAAGTCTTGAGGTAGTACACAGGCTTATAGTATAAAAGTGATGAGTTTTCACAGGCTTATAGTATAAATTGATTATTTGTTTTAGTTTGAGCGCAAGGAGCCCGACGAAGAGGGTTATATTTCCGAAGTAGCCTTTACTGAACTGCTTTTAGCGTATGCGGGATTTTCGGAGAAGAAGAAAACTCGAATTATTAAAAGAGTGAAAAAAACGTAAGGATTATAAAAATATCTGCTACTACATGCTACTTTCTCATTCATGATTTACATGTTTTCTTTTTAAATATAGCTTTAAGGACTGCTCTGAGGGCATTCACAAAGATGACTATCTCAAATTTTTCCACTTTTTGAACAACATCAACGACGTCGATACCGCCTTAACTTTCTATCACATTGCTGGTGCATCGATCGACCCAGGTAAAAATATTGAGTAAAAAATTTAATGTCGCTCTGACGTATTGCACTTCAGAAAAATTAAATTTCTTCCGTCTGTTTTTAGCTACCTTGAAACACGTTGCAAAAACTGTATCGAACGTTGTACTAACCGACCATATAATAAAAGTCGTTTACACTATATTCGACGAGAACAGTGAGTTAATTTATCTTCATCTTTGCTTATTTTATTTACAATATCGTGGCTACAAAGATAAATTTAAATTTTCAGTGGATGGCCAACTGAGTAATCGGGAATTTGTAGCAGTAATGAAGAATCGAGCGCTGCGAGGCTTGGAAAAACCTAAAGATACCGGATTCGTTAAATATTTGCAGTCTATTGTGAAATGCGCTAAAAATAACTATGCCAACAGCGTTTAAGTTAGCTACCTTAATTTATTTGTTCCGCTTGTCTTCCTACTGGCAACAGGCACAAATTTTAGGAATGTTAAGATTAATCTTAATTAACTTCACTCTGTAATATACTGCAAGTACTTAGGTTATTTAAATGTGTTCTGTGAGTGGCATTTTTTGTATTTTTAGTGACTTTTTCAAAGACTTTAAATGCTCGTTAAAAATAAAAATGTACCAGTTAAGCTAAAAAAACGCCGTCTCTTGTTTTATTTCTTGGGGGAAAGATTTATTTCGATGAAAGGAGGTCGCGGGCAAAAGGTTTTTTGCCCTAACAAATCACTTTCACATGAGAGTGCTCGGTGAAGCGTAGATCGCAATAAAAACATTCGGCTCTGTCCAGGCATTGCCGTGCATTTCTCACGCCTTAGTGTTGCGACTAGCTTGGAACCAGGAACACGTTTGACCTCCCTACAACTATGTGCCACTTTAAGTTCCTACTGTTTTCTTGTATTATTTTATTTAATGTTATTTATTTCACTTCTGGCGCTAGTATCGGAGTTGAAAATAATCATCGAGAAGAGGAAGAGGAAGAAGGTGAAGATCAAGGAGAACCAGAGCAAAACTCAGGTAGCAAAAACGAAACATTAGAATTTGATCAAAATTGTAGGCTCAATCAAAATAAGTAATTGAGAATAAACTTTTTAAAATCATACCCTCAGAACCAGAGTCACTGGAAGATATGAAAGTCATTGAAAGTGAAGACTCACCTGAAGTATCTAGGAATGACTTAGTAAAAATGATCCAAAAGAGTCAATATTTTCAGTAAGTTTATTGTTTAATTATTATAAGAGTAAGTTTAATTTAAGAGGAAATAAATTTTAAGAGATATATTTGCTGAGCAACCTGATCCAATGGTTATTCAATTTGGCCACGTATGCGAAAATCCGAACGAGTGGGAGCAGCGGTTCGAGCAAAGAGATTTTAAGAAAAATCAATACCAAGGAAAAGTATGATACATTACAAAATTTATTTTTTACTCACGCTTTTTAATCAAGATTTTTAAATAAATTTTCCTTTTTCTTTTTAAAGATGAGATGGGGCAACAAGAACGGCGATTATGGAGAACACTATTGGGATTTAGGACACGCTGGATAATTATATTAATTGTTGGATTATACCTGTAAATTTTTGTACACTTTTTAAGTTATTTTTATATACTTTTTTTATATAATATTTTGTTTTTAATAAAATGGGCTGAAACAGTAATTGAAAAATTAATTATATTATATATGTGTATACACATCATTTAATTTTCAATTTCTTTAAATTTTTATATAAAACTGAAAGTAAAGAGATATATAAATGATGTGTATACACGTCATGTGATAGCTTTTTGTTTTTTTGTGCATAAAATTTTTGTGAATGTAACAGGCAGTAGGGTTAAGACACCGGCTTTTTCATTTTCTTTTGACAAATAATTTCCTAAATTTCAAGTGTATTTGACAAATATCCGTTAAAAATGAGTGCCATTGAAGGTTGCTGCTGTACCGCTGATTGCGATAAAGTATTGCAAGCATGGCCAAGTTTCAAGGGCATGCAAGTCGGGAAAGAAATGCAAGAGCGGATAAAAACAGGTAAGCACGTTTTTTAAGTGCACTACCAAAAATTCCTTCGTTTCTTTCTATTATACTGTTCAGTGAAAGTTATTCAGACGTGTTGAGAGGGTACGATTCACTGAGCAAAGTCAATTTTTAGTTCTATTAACCCTTTCCTAGACTTTTAAAAACAAGATAGAAGAAGGCTAAACTTTTCAAAAACAAGTTAAATCTTTATAAAAGAATGCTTAGATGATATTTTTTATTTTCTCGACTTTTGTGCAGTTAAAAGTAACTTTATGTCCGAGTTTGAGTGAGCGTTATTTTGCAGAATTTTAAATTCTTTATATGATTTAGAGAAAACATTTTATCGTTCGGTAAATTTCGATTGCGATTTGAACTTTATTTTGACATTAATTAAAAACACGATTAAACAAAAACTACATAAGTTATAAAATTCAAATTATACTGAAACATTATAAAAAATTAAATTCAATTAAAAACGATAATTGCTACCAGATTTTTTTTTTAATTTTTCTGTTAAATAATTAAGTAATGATACTTGATAATTAAGTGAAAATCCATTCGGCAGGTAAAATAAACGAAGATCGAGTGGTAAAATTCGAAGACGACTGGGTTCGCAGACTACAGTGTCTGGATGACGCTCACTCCAAAGTTAGAGGCCTATGTGTAAAAGAGGCAGAGAGGCTAGTAGACAAATTAACCGAATACGTTGATTGCGCTCCCGAACCCGCTTGCCCGGAACAGAAAGCAGCAGTACGTAATTATCATAATCCATTGATTATAAATCTACTATTTCTGGCGAATTTACGCTACGCATGCGTTTAACCAGATTGGCGATTCGCAGTGGGAAATTTGCATAACTGGGGGGAGAGCGTGGAATGATGGGAAAGCTGGAAAATGTTTTATAAATAAAAGGTGGATTCAAACGAACCGGATCATCCATATGTCTATTTTAACAATTATTTCGCTAATAATTTATACTAATAACAAATAATTTTTTTTATTAAAAATTTCATAACAAAATAAAGACTATACTACATCGTCATTCCTAACGGAGAAAAGCAAATTTCAAAAAATGTTCATTTTAACTCGCCATTTTTTAAGCAGTAAAGTAAAGTAAACTGATGAACTTAGGGTATCTTATCGAACGATACCTTAAGTTTGTCAGGATTCGGAAGAGTTCACTTTTCTCTAGTGCTTTAAAAATGACAAATTAAAATTAGCTTTTTTTGAAATGTGCTCTTCTTCGTTAGGAACCACGACATTATATACCCGGTTAAACATTAAAATTATGTAAATCGAGGTCTTATGTATTATCTATGAGGAAATAGACAGAAATAAATAAATTATACACCTTTAGTGTATTTCAGTTACGATAAAAGAAAAAACTGTGTAAATTTTGTGCATATTTTGTATATTTTTCATTTACTGGGGAATAGTACTGTTTTTCGATAAAATTTCCATAAAATTAGTGTTACTTGGTTAAGTTTTATACAACAGTTGTATAATTTTTCAAGTACATAAATTTTATGCCAATTTTGATAGAAAAAACATTTTGGGAATTTTTGGTTAACGAGTTTTGAGCGATGTAAAACGAATCTTGAAGAAACAGTGCGAACATTTTCAAAATTTATGGTAAATTTTGCTGCAAAAATTACAAAACGTTATTGTGCATCGGTTTACGAAACTGAAAATGATCGCTAATTTTTATCAGAATCTTGGTCAGTTGAAAAGCTATGCAATTTTGACGGGAAAACTCCCTATTTTTTACGGGAAAAGCTCTGTAATTTTTACGAGAAAATCTTTGTAGTTTTAAAAGAACTTTTCATGTAAAGATTAAGTTTGGCCAACCGTCTAAAATTGCAATGACTTTTCCGTAAAAATTTTAAACGTTGCAAAATATTCCACGATTACATTTTTTCACGTATTTTTACGAGATTCAAATCTCTCGCCGGGTACCTTTCAAACTAACTTCTATTAGACTTAGGCAAAGAATAATTTGTGCCCATTTGCAATCCCATTAAAGTTACGGTGTTTGCTTAATGTGTGCATAACATCAAATTAACGTGGTCATATATGCACTGGGCGATACATCGAAACTTCGATAGGGTCCCTTATCAATAATTGAGACACATAAGGCAAAGTGCCGGGTGAATCGAGGTCGCGCGCACCCGTTTCGCCCCGCACCAAATCGACTACACGCTCATACGCTTCCCGCTTTCGATCGTTCAAATTAACGTTAAATTAAAAAAACAGGATTTTATTGCTTTAACATCTCCCCTCGTCAGGTGTTAAGATGTTATCAGAAGAACCCAGGTGATACGCTGAGCTGCGCCGACGAGGTGGATGCGTTCACCGAATGTGTCGACGAGATGATGCGCAACTGCGGCTGCAAACAGTTGATGCAGCCGGCCGCGCGGAAACCCACATTCAAGCAGCAATTCAATGCATACGTTCTCGACTGTCCCGAAGATTATCAAATTTAGCTAAGTCGATAATGTAACTTTTCATCGCGTATGTATATATATCCGTTCACCCCAGTTTTTTGCGTTGTCAAACTGATTGAGTTTTAGTGACGAATGAGAATGTACCAAATTTTTTTCGGGATATGTATAGTTTCTCATGTATGTACACGTACTCAATGTATGTACGTTCGTAAATAAATTGATTAAACTCGATTTTACTACTGGCATTAGATATTTAAAGCTGCAGAATAATAATGATATTTATATGCCTGCACGTATATATTTTTTTTATTACTACGCTATTAGAAGTCTTGAAATTAAGTGACTTATGTGGTAAAAATGATCGTAAAGTATTCTAAAAATTATTTATAAAAATCGCAATTTGTACAATAATTTCGACCAATTTAAGCACTTAGTCTCACGATTACCATGGAAACTGTAATTTCGGCTAAAAGTGAGCAAGGGTAATTTTTAAAACACAATTCTATCGGCTTATATATGAATGATTGATATTAGACACAATTTCAAATTCTAATTTGCCATTTAGATCGATCATCGTTTAAGATCAAAGTACTTCGAATCTATATGCGAACAAAAGTCATATTTGAATTGACATGGTGCACTGCATACATATTGCATATGAAACGTCAAGCGTTAGCATACTGTTCAATGTTCCAAGTTGGAAGAGCGTGACAACTCCATCAAGTCATAAGAGTAAATTTCAAATATGCCGAAAGGTCGTATGCGTAAAACTATTTCGTTATATATCATCATTGCATTATGCACCTGTAGTTATACGTAAAATTTTAATGCGATTTAATAATGTCTAATTTTTGTAAGTTTATAAATATATTTAAAAATAGCTATTTAGTTAAATTCAATGTAATGAAATATAATTATTTAATTATATTGAATGGTCTAATAAGTTAAACAACCAAATGAATGTAATTATTAGCAGACAAGTTTTCATGCTTCGGTAATTTATAATTTTCTCCTTTATTTAGCAACATTAATTTAACTTCTGTTTTATTCAAACTTTTGGTTTCCATTAAACCGTAAATAATTCAAAATAATTTGAAAATTAATTATCTACTTAGGTTTTATTAATTATTTAAATTATTATTAAAATCATCATTTTATACGCATCGCTTGTTTTTATTTTTCTGGTGTATAAAATTGATGTTTATCTATTTACGTTTTATTAATTATTTAAATTATTATTAAAATGATCATTTTATACCCATCGCTCGTTTTTATTTTTCTGGTGTATAAAATTGACATCTGCTACTGAATGTTATAGACTTCACTTTTGAATTTCTTAAGCTCATCGTTTATTTATAAGATTCTTAAAATCTGTTTTATTACCCTGGAAATCACATTTTGCCTCGTTAAATTACAGTACCCATTCATTATTAAAGATCACGCTCTTGGGTAGTTTTATTTCTTCGCGAATAAAAAAAAAGTGAACAGCAGCAATAAAACAACCGGTCAATCTTCGTCACGGGGACACGCCGGACTTTTTTCTCATTTCGAGTTGCATTCCTTTGGCATTTATGACGCGCCGTTAAGCGCGCGCGATCGATGCGCCGGCCGTCAATCGGCAAATAATTTTTCCCGCGATATTGAATTTTTCGAAAAGCTACGACGGGTTTAAAATAAAAAATTGCGCGAGCCACGGGCCAAAATTATGGTTAGCTGCGAAGTGCTAATAATACGTCGCGCAGCCGCCAATAGCCGTTCATTCATATTTCACGCTATCGGGGGGGTTGGGTGGACGGCGGGCGCGCGAAACGCCAAACGGCGAAATTGCATTCCTAACGCGCGCTTTATCATAGCGCGTTTCGCGGCCTTTTTTTCAATTGCAGGCCGCTGACGCCGCGCGCACGGCATAAATCGCCCATCGAATTTATGGATCGGTATCGCTTCTTCCTTCTTTTTTTTTCATTTTTGCGCCGCGAGGGATTGTCGCGAACGCGCGAATTGGGCACTCGGATATTGGAGGGTCGGTCTCTGATTCTTTGAATGTTTATCGGATATCTTTTGTATCTGATTTTTATTGTTTGGATGAATAATGATAAGCTTCGTACCTTATAAGTATACTTTAAAAGATCATTGATTATAGTACATTACGGCAACAAAGGAATAAAGTTGAGAAGTAATATGTTTATTATATTTTTTCGGTTTAATATCAAAATTAAAATTTGTGAAAATGAAGTACTATAGGGAATATACTTTCGCTATTCGGATGAATAAGTGGTGTTGACAGAGAAGTCGGGAAAAAAATATATTGAGCTTTATTATTCAGACAAGGGATAGATGTAAAATAGGGCTGCCAATCGAATTCGAATTTTTGAGATTCTAATCTTAGATTCGAAGGATTCAGATAATCTGGGGTATCCATATTCTCTGAAGCTAATATCCTATTCCTGCGAATACGAGATCCGGATCTTGGATACGATTCTATAAGTCATTGCGTCTTTTTTATCATTTTTTCAAGAATAAATAAATTATCATAGCTACACTATCAGTCAAAAGTTTGGGTTCACTAAGAAAAAAAATAAATAAAAAAGAGAATATTAAAAGTTTAATATCTCAGAAAATATACATCGTAAAATACTTTAATTTAGCTCATTTTAAAGCTTTCTCGGAGTATACGAAAAAGTATTTTTTGCATTTCTTTTAGTGCACTGACTTGGCATAGCTATTACCGTTAAATAATGTTAATTTACACAATTTTTAAGGATTACTTTGACTCTTTGCCAATCCATGAGTAATTAACGTATCTAAAAAAACTGAAATGGCTGTAAACTAGAGCTCAAGACCTTCAAAATCAATTTTTATTCGTACGTTAATTTTTAAGTGACATATGAATATTTTTATAACCGATAAAAATGCATTTTTAGTAAATAATTTAGAAAATCAACATAAAAATGCATTTTTATCGGTTATAAAAATATTTATATCTCGCTTAAAAATTAACGCACGATAACGAATAAAAATTGATTTTTTAGATGCGTTTATTACTCATACTCACACTGAAAACAAATTCTAGTAAAAATTACTATCCTATGTAGAAAAGTGGCCACCGACTGTCACGTAGTGGAAAAATTACCATCCTGTATTATAAATTTTACTAGATTTCCAATAATTCTAGTAAAATTTACAATACAGTTTGGAACTGTAAATTTTTCCACTTCATGACAGTCTGTGGCCACTTTTCTAGACAGAATAGTCATTTTTACTAGAATTTTTTCTCAGTGCATGGATAGGTAAAGAGTCAAAGTAATCCTTAAAAATTGTCTAAATTAGCACTATTTAAAAGTAATAGCCAAGCCAAGTCAGTGCATTAAAAAAAATGCAAAAAATACTTTTTCGTGTACTCCGAGAAAGCTTTAAAATGACCTAAATTAAAGTATGTTACGATGTATAGTTTCTGAGATATTAAACTTGTAATATTCTCTTTTTTTTGCTTAGTGAACCCAAACTTTTGACCGGTAGTGTACCTATATTAATTAAATATTGTCATTAATAAGTCTTGATTTTGTATTCTCAAATCATAGATACACTACTTATTGCAATTTTTCCTATTCTTTTATAACGATGCTTTAAAAGTTAAGTCAAATAATTGAAATGCATCGGCGCAGAGAACTGTTTCTGCTTCATATACCAGCTCACCCATTTCATATGTAAATAGAGAAAAGAAAATGTTTACGGCACCACGTTAAGGAAAGTTAAATATTGATGTAATGTATTTACATGCCTGAGTGTATTCGTCCGCATCTACTTTGAACTAAGTACACTTGCCGCGTACCACATGAGGTACAGATCGATTTCATTTGCAACTGCTTGTTTGTTTCTTCCCAGGAGTTCCCCGCCCTGATACGCTCATTATTTGTTTAATCTTTCCATTAACGAATCGATAATAAATAAATTATCGAAATTTCGGGAGTTTAGTGAATTTCACGAATGAGTAAAATTACTAAAAAACATGGTGAATGATCTGAAGGATTATGTGCAATATTATTTCAGTGATATTTGAAGACAGTGAAGTTGGAAATACTAGCTTTGATTAAATGTACAACCCGTAGTTTCTGAATTGGGTTTCTCTCAGACTATTCTTCATCCTTCATCCTTTAATGTTAAAAATGAATATTCTCAGATTTATTTAATTTAATTTTCAAATAAATGATTAAAATAATTCAATTGATTTTAGCTCGCTAAGCAAGTCTAGGTAAGTTATCTAAGGTAGGTCTATATATTTGGTTTATAAATTATTGTGCATGTAACCACGCAGGTCTAAGGTGGTTTATCATTACGTAAAAGCAAATAGCATTTTCAAAATACCAACAATTATTTACATTCTCAATTAAATGTCACTACAATTAAAATATAAATAATCTCCACATCTCCAGACGTGGATTCATCGTAGTCTTAATTTGGATGACTTATACGAAGTTTTAGAGAAAAATAACTTTATTTATCTCCTGCGTCTAAAATTTTGAGTGTTACACCCTAATATTTTAGCTTTCTTCATATTTTGGCATAAGAAAATCATGTTCAAAGTTTAAACCAAATCCATCATCCGGATAGTTAAAAAATGTGAATAGTGACATACTGTATGTGAAAAGTCGTTCACTTTTTCAATATGTGAACGAATTTTCACATGCAATATGTCACTATTTACATTTTCTAAGTGAAATTTCACATTTTCAGATCTACATGGTAATTAATGAATAATTCATCGTTTAATTAATGAATTACTTTCATCTTATAAATAATTTTCCAAACTTTTGCAGCAAAGTAAAATGATTAAACAAGAGAAAAATATCAAAGAAACTCACAGCTCACAAGCTATATCCTTCAGCGGAAGCAGTACTTTTGCACGTAGCTCAAAACACATCGCGTTCCGCAAATAAAGTCCGTCATCCATTAAGAGGAAACACATCCGGCCATTAACGCGCGGCGCTCGGCGAACTACCTGGCGCTCGAGGACATACACCGTCGAACTTGTCACTTATGCTGCATTAACACAGCTTCATTCGCGTCTCCCGCGAGCTCTCGCAGTGACAAACCAGATCATATTCGGTGCGCCGGTGCCGCGTCCCCATCGACTTCGCATTAAGTGTGCATTATGTATATAGGAGCCCGGTCCGTCGCACCGACGCGCGCACGCGCTAAAAGCCCCTGTCGGTTGCGCTTTAGGACAAGATTGTTGTGTGCCGTATCCTCGCGCAACTTGGCCCTGGCAACGGAATGCTCACGGCGGCCCCCAAGATTCTCGGCTCAAGTGGACATGAAAATTGCAGCCGGGGACAGGCTGCGGGACTCGAAAGTTTATCGACTCGCCTGAAAGCAAACAGCTTTGTGGTGTCACATACGAGTCCTTTTCTTTTACAGCTTCGAGTTTAACTTCTGTTTAGTTTGTAATGAAATGTTGTGGATGGCACGTGATAATGTGGAAAGAAATAAACACTAGTTGCGGTTAATCACCGATGCATGTGCAATATTTTTTTCGTTCCCCTAATAACGATGAAGACGTGTTGTTTTAAACAATTTGAGTATTATACGCTGACTTTAGCGAAGAATAGCATTTCAAAAGAAGCCTACTCGCTCTAGAAAAAAGTTAATTCTTCCAGAACCTGATAAACTTGAAGTATCAGTCGTATGATACCCTAAGTTTATTAGATTTTGGAAGTTTACTTTTTTCTAATGCTTAAAAAATGCCAAATTAAAAAAACCTTTTTGAGAATATGTTTTTTGTTGTTGACTTTAACAGTCCTCAATGCTCAACAAATATGTCGACTCTATGTCACAGTAGTTCATTCAAGGGGAGATGAAAGGAGAAGAATCTAAAAAACTACTGGAAGAGCATATCACATTTTACCGTTAAAACTCGGGAGCATTACATTCTATATAGCTGTTGGGACAACAGTTGCACTACATTTCTCTTCCTCAGATTTCACCATATATCTTTTGACTATTCAGTTCTATTTTCTACCGAAGACACTATTTTAGCTTCAACAATTCAACAAATGATAATGCAGTGTTAATGTTGTATGTTCTCAAGACGAGGAGGGAACTAAGGAATCGTCCTGGATTTCGTCCAAACTT
Organism: Eurytoma adleriae; assembly: GCA_900480045.1. Lineage (NCBI taxonomy): Eukaryota > Metazoa > Arthropoda > Insecta > Hymenoptera > Eurytomidae > Eurytoma > Eurytoma adleriae. The sequence continues at coordinate 204,913 of UXGC01000232.1, forward strand.
TTGCAGTACAATTCTTTGACCCAAAAGACCCAAAAACATATTTCGAGATTTTCCTCCATAGTACCAAGTAATAAAACAGGCTGTATAATTTAAAGATCTGTAGGCTAAATATGCATTTAAGAATGCGTTAATTATTCAGAAATTAAAAACAGTTCGAGCACACCAATAGAACATGAAAATAAAGTAGCCTACAAGCTGTAAATTTTAGACATCAAATTAAAAAATCGAATTAAAGGATCGAAACTTATCTTAAATTGAAATGAGGGCTGCAGAAAAATTGTACAAATAATTGATCAAATTTTGTTTCCAATGAATTTTTAATTATACACGACTTTTGAACCAATAAAAACGTTTTTAATCAATTTAAAGATTTAAATTTAACTTTAAAGATTTTTTTTTAAAGAATAAATTTAACTCGCGATTTACGCGAATTCAAGTGAAAAATAATAAATAAGCTACCTGTTGCAAAATAGAAAAGTTATGAAATTAGGTCGGAAAAAAATAATAATGGACGGAAAACTCACGCGATAATCGGTGTTTCGAATGCATCGAATTTGATCGAACGTTTTCATGTGAGTCGCGGCTAAAGCCATCGGCGCCGATTCTGAAGTAGCGATACATTATTGAGCTTAATGCAGTTGGCTTTCGGTTTGTACGACGCGCCTGTTTTTCCAGCTTTAAAAGTTCTCACTCGCCGATAAATATTTCAGCGGCTGACGTTCGCTACGAAATACCTCGTTGGAAGTTCAAGGGTTAAAAGAACAATTCGATTCGTCTGATACGAATGCTGCCAAATAATTGAATTATGCTGTTTTAACAAACTTTTCATAAATGTAAAATATGTATATTTAAGAAAATACCATAACTACTTTTTTTTTTTTTTTTTTTTTTTTTTTTCGGAGGATGTGGAGGAAATCTTCGAAAAGACTCCAAGGAGGGTGCGCAC